>JAUZST010021346.1:0-32255 GCA_034779995.1 Parotocinclus haroldoi
ATGTATTTGGTTAAAGATGGTAGATGATCACCCTTTGCTGTCACACTGCTGTTTATTACAGTGAAACAAGTAAAATGTATAGCAACCTGCAAAAATATAATTACAATTAAACCAATAATAAATCAGCAAAACCATGTTGCACCAGTATGGAACATGGCACTCGCATGACCAGTATATTAACAGCCAAAACACTGTATTTTTGGTGAACATTACAGCATGTGGTGATATGTTTAAAATAGTAAATAGTGGTGCAGTTAAAAACAGTTTACTATTTGTGTAATTAATTTGATATCTTCTGCTGTTGCTGTACTCCACCCTATTAGCAGACACACTTCCTGGTTAAAAAATGGATTATGGATGTGTGAGCAATGTTCATTTTCTGATTAATCAGAACCCAGAAAGATCTTGCATTCACATTCCATCTGCTGGACCATCTTGCTTTTAATTACTCTCCCTTCTTTAGTAACCTTTCCTTTCTTTGCCCTCGTCCTTGCCCCATCGCCGAGCTCTAACACACAGCTCTCTCCAGCACACAGCCGCCTTTAAATTAATATATTGATATTGACAAGCCATCTGCCACAGGCATAAATTATTGGAGGGAAGAAGGCTTTGGTCACGTGACATTTACCATCCATGATGATATACACACCCCCTCAGGGATGAACTCTCCACTGTAGGTGCCATTTTGAAATGGCAGTCAAACCTATGGACACGGATAAACGACTTTATTTGCTGATAGAGAGAGGCCATGTTTGCAAATGGAACTACGTAGTGATTTTCATGATATGCACGACAAATGTTTTAATCTTAACATTGAATGTTAATGTGTATGTGCAATGTAATATTATTTATATTAATATTTTCTGTGCACCATAATAATTATTTTGGCCTAATTACTTGGATTCTACCTTTTACGACATGCTTAAGTGCCTGGGTTTAAACCTTTTCTTTCTAGTCCTTGTGTGGTGCCACCACAGTCCAGTTTAGTCCTATAAAACTTTGAATTAACAGTGCTGGTGGTGCAACAGTAATATTTTTTCCCAAAACTGCAGTGACCTGGGTTTGAGTCCTGCCTGTGCCTTCCTGCTGGGTTGGATGTCACACAGGCATGATTGGGATGTGACTGGGCATCCCCTGCGACTGCAAGTCTGCCAGAACAAGTGAGGTTGAATTCTGGATGAAACAGCTTTCTGAATCCTTTAAATTTCGTTTTACACTCTAAACTATAAATCATAAGGTTATGAGTTCAGATCAGCCATGCCAAGCTGCCCATGTTTCAGTCACTCCCTGTTAGTAACTGTAGGACTAAACCAGCAAAACTTTATCGTAACGTTAACGTTATGGTAATAAAACGTTATCAAGAGAAAACCTTGTGGACAAAGAAGATCCATGTAACCTTTTTGGTGTTGTAGTGGTAAATGATTTCATGTAGGGGAAACGTCTTCTGTGATCCGTTAAATACCATAAGAAAGCACATGCACATGAATATTCAGACAAACCCAAGGTATGTGATCAAATTGTACAGGTTCACAGAGCTGCATTTTATTTGCCCTCTGCAGCCTCCAGGTTTGGCAAACTGGTCAATGCTCTAATCATCTAGACGAGGCCCGAGCGAGTTAAGAAGATAGCCAATCAGCCAAGTACCCCGGTGCCCTGTGGCCAGCGCTGACCTCCTGACCTGCTGTTCTGCCCCCTGGGTCAAGGGTCACCTTATAAGGTCAACAATTGCTGGACACTGCACTGGACAGAGCTGTCTCCATGGATACTCACTTGTCCCAGGAGGTTCTGGGCGTCATGGCAACCACCCATGAAAGAAGCTCCACTCTGCAGTGTCAAGGAGCTTCTACAGAACTTTAGCACACCCTGCTGGCGATAGCTTAAACCAACCATTTTCCCTAACCTTGTACACTGCTCATCAAAATTAAGAGACATTTGAAAATGAAATACTATTTTTGTGAGCAGTGTAGTTTCAAGCACAACAGTCGCTGTGTTGTACAGTCACAAGCAAAACCGTGATCAAATAAAGTGTTGGGTTTTTTTTTAAGTTTTTAAGTTTGAAAATCAAACTTAAATATGTGATAGATTGGCATATATTTTAAAATACAATGAAAAAATCAACATAAACTTCAGTAAAACCGCTGAAAAGCGTTTTTGTAAAGTGTCAGAGCTTGGCTAATGTTATTTATTTTATTAGTCTGTGTGAACACCTGCAATTTGACTGTATTTGTGATTAGCACAAGTCATTTTATCACATTTGTACTTAGGGGCAGCATGATTTCTCTGTGGGTAGCTCCACCGAGCAAGCAAGAAGGTCCCGGGTTCAATTCCAGGGTGGAGTGGTCTGGGTCTTCTTTGTGGAGTTTGCATGTCCTCCCCATGTCTGCGTGGGTTTACTCCAGGTACTCCAGTTTCCTCGCACAGTGCAAATACATGTATGTTAATTGGTGTCTCTAAAGTGGCTCTTAGTGTGTGGCTGAGTGTGTGTGTGCGTGCCCTATGATGGATTGGGTTCCCATCTAGGGTTGTTCCTGCCCTTGAAACCAGAGTTGCCAGGTGGGCACCGGCTGGCCCACGACCCCGTGTGGAAGATAATGAATGAATGAATGATATGTACTAACAATAATGTGGAAAAGACTTTCAACCAGAGGCACATATGAACACCACAGGGTGTTAATGAAAATGCTTTTACTTGTTCTATAATTCAATACGCTGATTAATACCTATAATGTGACTATAATGGACAAAGTACCTTGCATGACGTTGCGCTGGTCCCCAAGGGGAAATTGCAACTTAATAAAAGAGTGAAAATGTTTGATTATGTTTGGGTTAATGTCTGGGTTAAAGGTTACAGTGAGGCTAGGTCTAAGAGTATTATTAATTAGCTGTAATCATAATGTGGTGGGAAGTCCTCACAAATGTAGCGAGACGTAAAATATAATAAAACGTTTGGGGTTTTTTCCCCACGAGGTAAACATTTTTCTTTTCTCCTAGAAACAGCAGCGACCAAATTATTTGTTTTAAATCCTTTATCCAAAAGGGCACAGAAAGTCACGCTGTCTATACCAGCCAAAAAGTCCCTCAAAGCGCATGCGCTCCGTCTCAAGCCCCAGCGAGTTATCTAGCTCCCAACCAAACACCGCCAAGCTGTCCTCCCTGCTCCAGCTCTTCTTCATTCAATATGAAACTCTACCACTGTTAAAAAATCACCCAGACCCCTCCTTCCACTGGCACACCTGATTCCCATCAACTTCTCCTTCAAGCTCTATGTTTATCACACTATTTATAGTGCACTTTGTAGCCAGCAAAGCCATTTGGGATTCAGCCAGTTTCGTGGAGCTATTTCTTATTGGTTTGTCTTTCACAGTGAATTATGTCTGATGAGCTGCAAGAAGCGATGGTATGACTGTTAAAGCTGCTTGGGTTATTGTTTGTGTTGTGTGTTATAAATTGTATATTTTTGGGTTTGTTTGGTTTTAGCGAAGGGCTAGTGTAAAGTTTTCGTTTTTTCCCCCTAGCTGCTTGGTTCACCTCTGCCCAAAACACGTGGCTGTTTCATTATATGTAGCTCTGGAACGAATTAAGACTTCACATTTTCCAAATATCAGAACATCTAGTGTATGTATGTCAGCAATCCAAGTTAAAACAATAGTGTTGTTTTGCTTTTAAAAATGAACTTTGTTTCTTTGTACTACATTTACCCTTGTCATTTAGCCCACACCCTCGGCTAGAGCACCTTTTGTATGCAATTGATACAGTATTGGGTTACAAAAAAAATTGGGTTAAGGCTTTTCCACTAAACCTAGATATTCTGGTCCGCAGTCCAGTTACTCACTGGGTTACCACAGTTCGTGTAATCTAGTGGTTAGTATTAATGCTTGCAGTATTAAGGTATGACAACACTATGTTCTCTATTTTGACTGGTTGTCATTTGCAGCATATACATACTCTTGTCTTGCAGCAAATAAGTATTTTTAAATTTTAATTTGTCAGTAATTTATAGAATCAGTGTAATTGATTCAGTGCAATTTTTATCCATTATGCCATGGGTAAGAACGCTGATTTATACTTACGATTTAATATTATCTATAGTGTTGTTATTATTATTAGATCTGATCGAACTGGTCTATTTGCACACAGTATTTATATATATGAAATGTAATGTTTCCCCCTTTTTTGGACACCACAGCTAATATTCCATATGAAGTACAGTGGCTTAGTGTTTAAGGGATTCACCTATGCTTGATGATCATCCATGGCTCAAAATGGTGCTTAGATCGTTATCACAGGATGTAATTCAACTAAGCTACAGTAGCTTGAAAATGATGTCCCTGATTCCTCTGCAGTTTATGGTGACGAGCCTACGATTGATTGAGCTGAGATCCCTTCTCACCGTTATGGGGTTAGACAAGAATGGCCTGAAGAAGGATCTGGTACAGCGAGCCCAAAAGTTCCTTCATAAGGAGCTAAATCCCATGCTTCTCAGTGTCATCCAGGAGCTTTACGATGAGCGCTGCGCCACCAATTCCGGCAACAGCAGACACTCCCGGGTCATTGCTGAGGTTAAGGTCAATTGTTCAAAGAAATCTGACACAAATCCCCATAGTCCTGTTCCTGAACCTGAGGTGCAGCTGATCAAGCTCCCGTTTTATCATACACTGGAAGCTATTGTTGCACCAGTATCACTAGGTACAGTCCATTTACTAACGTTATTTTAATAGACATGTACTCATCAAATTCTGTTAGAGGATACAGGTTTAAAAGTCTAACTCAATATCGCATTGGATTTGACGCAGTCAGCTCCAGAATTATTGGCACCCTTGTTGAAAGGTTGATAACTTTTTTTTTTTTTTTTTTTTTTTTTGGCTAATCCCACCAAATAATGTGAGATATGCTTGAATGCCAGTTACTTTGATCGAACCGCTGACGGCTTGGAATCCCTGCTCTTCTGTTTTCAGTTTCCAACTTTGAACATACAATGCAGATCAACAACATCATGCTTTCCCTGACCTCAACACAGTGGGCTCAGATTGGGAACAGTCAGTAAGTTCAGCACCTCCTCAGACCACACACATTGCCGTACACTTGTAGGCAAGATGTTAGTGAAAGCTTTTCGTTCGTTGGTTTCTGTCTACACAAAAGTCTAATTCAGATCAATTGTGATTTAATGTCTGTTTTTTATTTAAACTAAATATTGATCCACATCTCATTTCTTGTTGCCTGATGCTATATATCAACTCGTATCCTCGTTGAATAAAACACAGATGTTTGGAGCTAGTGCTCGAAGTCGAAGGTTACCTATAATTTCAGACCAGAGTTTTGCAGAAATAAACCTACCTCTGGGATGGAATTGTGGTGCAGTGGTTAGCGCTGTTGAATTACAGCTCCAGAGATTCCTGGTTTGATCCTCAAATCTGACTGTGTATAATCTCTACTGTAAATCTGTAAAACCTGTTGGAGGAAAAAAAATCTTCTGGCTTACCTAGGTGTCACATCAGTGAGGACAGGAAGCGTTTCATGATTGTTGATCTTCACAAAGTTAACATACCCTTTTAAGCCTATAAATCACTAGTCCCTTTGTTCAACAGGATGTGAGTAATGTACACATGCAGGCACAAACCTTATCATGCAGCTGTTCATGTAGAGTCACACCTCGGCACACAACTGCTTCAGAACTCCTCAAATTCGGTTCTTGACACATGTTGATGAAAAAAAGTCTCTGCAATTATTTTTGTTTTGTTTGGCACATGCCGCACTAGCTAGAATTTGTCTTTTTTAAATACATGTACTGCTCACATCAATTATGGGATATTTAAAAATGAAATATCCCATCATTAAAAATGCCCTAATTTTGCAGGCAGTGTATATGGAGTGCAAATGAGTTACCATAAGAAAGTTAGTTATAACAGCCCACCAAAGAGTAAAACAGAACTTCAGTAGTGCTTAATGTATTTGTATTAAACAATAGCGCTTTTATTTCTTCTGATCATTGTTTTTGTCTGTGTAGAGCGTGTCTATAATGCCAGTGTCATTTTAGTAAATTTATTTCTCACCAACCAGTGTACATAAGTCCAAGCTTTATCCATGTAACATTGGTTCAGTGTGCCCCCCCCATGGGTGTCGCTATAAAGATCAACACGTTTAAACAATGTTAACGCAGACGGGCTTAATCCCTATATATAATGTTTAAGTATGCAGAACATCTGCATTAAGGCATACAAGTCTTTATACACTGTTGATTTTCTGGGGGTCTGGAAAGGATTAATTCAGTTCACATTATTAGGAAAAATTATCTTGGTGGTTGAATCAACAAGGAGTACAAAGGTTCTGTATTTATAAAATGGTGAATACTGCATGTGTTCCTACATGGCTTCCAGTTAATCTGCTATTCTCCTGTTGTCAACATACCTAATCAATGACTAGTAAACTGCATACCACAAGTGCTTATCTGATTTTTGAGATTTTGGAATATTACTTGTATCTTGATGTTTCTTAATGACGTTTACTCCTTAGAGAGACCAAAAATGGATGGAAATCTGTTCAGGTGGTTCTCAGGTGAGTTTGTCTGGAGGATATATGCTTTGTATCTCCCTGCTATAACATGTGCTGGATATATTTACTCAGTACAGTGGAAGGGTGGCTTAGTGGGTAGCACTGTCACCTTACAGTTTGATCCCAGGGCAGAGTGGAACTGGGTCCTTTTTGTGTGGACTTTGCGTGCCCTTCCCGTATCTCCATGGGTTTACTCCCACAGGTTTAGGTTATCGATTATGCGGAATAGGCCTGTGTACATGTATGCCTACTCTTGATGTGTGTTGCTGAAATGCCCATACATGAAGGTGACATTTAAACACAACCAACAAACTTACTACAGTAAAGACAAGTGAAATAAATCAAAATTCTGCACTTGTCTCTAAATGGCATTAGGAAGAAGCTTCACTTAGGGCTTGTAATGTAATTATTTATATTATCAGTGACCACCTGTGTGGTTTTACTCTTGGTGCTGTGGTTTCCTCCCATATTCCAAAGACCTGCTTTCATTCATTCACACATTAGGGGAGAGAAAGATGGAGACAGACAGTTTTTCTTATTTATTTTTTTGTTGTTAATATTGTTTTTTTTTTTCTATTTTATTTTTTCTGTCACTAAATGGGTAAATGCTTTGGCAACGCTGTAGCAAGCAGTCATGATGATAAATCTACTTTTGACTTGGGGGTAGAGAGAAAGGGGAGGCTGAGAACAAGCAATCACGAAATTTTCCGGTGCTGCTATATTACACTGATGTCAGTAAAGTCGGAAGAGGCCAAAACGAGGTGTAATGGTTAAAACAAATGTGTGCATTATTTGTATCACAAGCTACATTTTCCTAAAATAACTTGCTCTGTGGTAGCAAATGCAGCAATCAATACTGTATGTATAGAAAATACAGGGTCTTGGTCGATCATATTGACACCCTGATTCTGTCAGAAGTGTTTTTTTTATTTTTCTTTTTTGTTTGTTTGTTTTTTTAATTTATCCTGATTGTCCCATGTCTGGTGTTCATAACGTGTTCCTTGCAGATTTTGCTACACACACGCCATTGGTGTTGAAGATGATCAGTATCCACCAAGCATAAGTGTTTCTGTCAACGGCGTTGACTGTCCAGTTCAGGTGCCACTATTTATTTGTATTGTTAAAGGGACCGGGCAGTTGGGATACTTAAAGTTGTTATGCGCCGAAGGTGCCAATTAATTTTTTTTTCCATGCAATTTATTTTCTATGACTGTAAACATTTTTTAGAGCTTGTGTGCAATGATGACATCTTCTAAAAAATGTTGCAGTATCTTTTTTTTTTTTTCCCCATTTTTATAAAACTTGTCTATTTAGGCACATTATGCCTCCTGTAAAAAGCAGCTGGAACCTTCTCGACCATGTTGTCCAATTAATCTTACACCGCATTTGAAACAGTTCTCAGCCAACACTGTGTCCATCATGTGGAAGAACTTTGGCAAGGTACACTGCTTCATCTAAGCCTCTAATTCTACAATTGCTAAAATGTTATTGTGTTAAAGAGACCTATTAACCCTTTACTTCTCTCTGCACGAGTGTAGCACTACTCTGCAGCTATACATCTAGTGAGAGTGTTTTCATCAGCAGACCTACTGGAACAGCTTCAGACAAAGGAAGCGCAGAGTGTGATGTACTATAAAGAAAGAAGTGAGTGTATGTGAATATTGATAAATGTTTGTGTGGTCTGATTTAATACTGGGTCTTGCCACAATGGCGCCTAAAAATACTTTCCCCACTGCCCTGTAAAAAGGCTCCAAGCGGTTACTTTTTGGTTAATGTACCTCTTGGTGAGAGCTCGTCAACTGATGATGATCCATGCTTCTACAATGCACTCGAAGATATTTTGCTCGGTTGACAGATTTTAAGAGGGATTTATTTATCTATATAAATAAATATATCTATATAAATAAATCTATATCTTACCTAATTTATATTATTTATATTTCTCTATTTAGATTAATAGCTCCCCATCTAAGTGAAGGCATTTCAAGATTCAAAGCTTTGTCATATGCACAGTGGGAAACAAGTTTCCCTGTCCAATGAAATTCTTACTTCGCAGTACACCCTGGATGTTAGAAGTATTAAGTAGTAAAAAGTCAAATCTGATTAAAAATAATTGTAATAACGAATGTAGTAAAATATATCTACACATGTATTACAGTGAGATCAGTAAGTAAAGTACATTTATAGTGCAGGTGTGATAGTGTATGTGAATGAGGTCATCAGCTCAGCTGTTTGAGTCTAATGGCCATAGGAAGAAAAAAAAGTCATGTAGTCTGGCTGTCCTGCATTTCACACTTCTGTATTTGGAGCAGTGATTCCGTAAGGGCTTGTGCACACACAGAACTGGCTCAAGACAGATCACCAGTAAAGAGGCTTGTTTGAGCTGCCGACAAGTATGAGCAGCTCCCACTGATATGTTGTGCACCATCCAGGCCCGGATGCAACGTCTGTGGGCAAATGATCATGCCTATATCAAAGCCCAATTATCTGATCTTGTATTAAAGCTAGGGCCGGCATGACGTGGTACTAGAGCCCCCATTCAATGAAGTTTTCCCATGTGAACTTATCCGTTCAATCTAATATTGCAATCAATTACATTGTAATCATTTCATTCATAAATATGAAGTTTCAGTTGATTCCAACAACTCCTTGGTGAGTAATGTTTGCTGTTATTTGGTGTAGTTTATACATCTTGTCATATATTTTAGAGTATATTATGGAAGCTTATGGAGCTTAGTTTGTTTCAGTTTGTGAGAAGCTCTGCTCTAGTCCAGAGAATGAGATCGCCACCACAGGACTACAAGTTTCCCTTATCTGTCCGGTAAGATACACCCCTCAAATTTTTCTAACTATTCTATTATAACTTTTCATGGGACAACACTGAAGATGAGGAGCTTTGATACAATGTAGACTACAGCTTTTATAACGGTGGGAATTTGCTGTGCCCTCAGCACACAGCCATTAATGTCTAAACTGCTGGCAACAAAAGTGAGTGAAAGTGAAAATGGCCAAATTGTACCCAGAGTGTCAGTATTTTGTGCGGCTGTCATTATTTTGCAGCACTGCTTTAACTCTCTTGGGCATGGAGTTCGTTAGAGCTTCCCATGTAACTGTACGTTTTCATTTATGGTTCCCTCAATGAACTGTTGCTCCCCACAATTGGCAGCACTCGTGCGGCCCCAAACCATGAAATCTCCACCACCATGCTTGACAGTAGGCAAGACGCATTTGTCTTTGTACTACTCACCTGGTTGCTGCAACACGTGCTTGACACCAAATGAACCAAATAAGTGTAACCTGCTCTCATCAGTCAACAGGACCTGACGTCAGTCTTCCAAAATCTGGTTTGTTTATTTGCAAACTCACTTTAGTGTATTCCGCTAACTCGACGCATGTCTCTGGACTGTGAGAGGACCTAGAGTAAACCAGCATACGCTGCTACAGTCCCTGAGAAGCTGCATTAACTGCTGCCCTACCTTTCCACCCTTCCAAAATCTACTGTAAAGCAAAATGAAGCGGCATTATACTAATGTACTTTGGCTGTAATTTGTGGTTTTCTTGTCAGTTTACTTTGATTGTACATGAGAAAATCTATGCGTGTCTCAAAAGCTGGCAAAACTGCGCATGACAGTCCCCTGTCGAGCGCTGACATGTGCCCACCTGCAGTGCTTTGATGCAGCCTTCTACCTGCAAATGAATGAGAGAAAGCCTACGTGGACGTGTCCTGTCTGCCACAAGCCTGCCTGCTTTGAATCCCTACAGATCGATAGGTAACGTCCTCCCAGTAGATGCTTTCTTTGTTGTGACGGTCTTTTCAGGTGAGCTTTGTAAAGGCTTTTTGTTTTCTGTGACACACTCTAGCCAGTTCAAGGTGACCTGTGCTGCCACATTGCTTATACACTGTGTAAGTGTGACAGGTGTGTAGTGCATCAGTCTAAGGGTTTTAATCCACCGTAAGGCACATACATTAACATACTCCTACACCTACACACACAGAGGGCATTTTAGAAACACCAACTGACCCGACATGCATGTCTTTGCATTGTGGGTTGGGTACTGAAGCACCTGCAGTAAGTGTCTGTGTTAGGGCTGGGAAATTAATGGAACATTACTGATGTAATCCTGCCCATTAGCTTATTTCGGTTCTATAGAAATTATTTCATGCATTTTCTTTTTATTTTTTCCAAATGTGCACATTTTGCACAAATCCTCTTAAAATATATTACTTTTTGTAGTCGTGTGACCACACCCTATCCAATCAGCAACATAAATAAGTGTTGATAACTCCTTGTACCAAAGAAAAACTAGTGTCCTTCCTGTTGACACATTTTGGCTTTAGAGGGTAAACACTGCAGAAAGGCTGATGGTTTAATGGGTCTTATCTGCTAGCCACTGAAACACATCTTCTTTGGTGGAAGGTCATGCACATGCCAGAATATGTTGAATAAATCAGAGAAAGTTTAAAAAGCAATGAATAAATACACACAGCTAGACCTTTCAATTTGCTTGCTGCATTTGTTAGGCTAGCTAAAAGCACTGTTAAATGAGGTATTGTCCTATCGGCACAGTTGGTATTCCTCTACAGTGGAACCTCCGAATTATATGGAAAGAAACGAACATTTGGGGGTTAGGAATGGATTAATTATTTTTATATTATTGCTTCTGGAGAAATTTGATTCAGATGCTGTACTTTTTTCAAAACCAATTTAGTTCGACAGTTGTATCTAATCTGTATCTAAACAGAAAACCAAAAATAATATGCAAGTTTTCTTGTGAAATTCTAACCTCAATTGTACTGAGGCTTAAGGGGGATTAAGCACATTGTGCTAAGGAATTTTTTGTTAGTTTAATGTAGCACATTAAAATTTCCATTGCTCATATTTTATTTGGTAGTTTGTCCCACCTGCGACTACTGTCGCATGGAAGCAGCTCTCAAGCTTTGTTGTTAAGGACATGAACTGATCCAGTCATCTGGCCATAATTTTGTTTTTTGGTTAAAGCCACCCCTGAACATATGACCTATATCCTTCGCTTGCCGTCTAGTATTTCACAGAGCTGTCTGATAAACGTTTGATATTCATTCATTTTGTGTGTGGTATGAATGTTTTGTCTGCTTCAGTGTATTTAGGTCGTCTTCAGACCCTTCATACCATAGATGGGACTCTTTAAAATGTTCTGATCTTCAGCGTTGATGATGGTGATTAAGGTGGCTAAATTTAGTTTTTTTTTTTGTTTTTGTTTGTTTTTTGTCTAGTTTGCTGAGAACCATACTGAACTGCACAGAGGAGGCTGTGAATGAGATCCAGTATATGTCTGATGGCTCCTGGAGAGCAGTGGTTGACAGAACCTCCGACTCCTCAACACTCTGCCACGGTAAGCCCTGAACCTGTTAAAATACCCTGTTTTTTTCAGGTAGCACTGAGGTCAAATACACTAGTTCATAACTCAAGTGCAATACCACTAGTAAGTGCATAAATTTAGCTTTTCTTGTAACTTAACACTTGCGCGTTACAAATGTAATCACATACAGAGGTCAGTCCTGTGGTGCAAGACTTTGTGGATCTGACTCTGGACTCTTCTGACAGTGATGCTGACGATGTTGATGCTGTGCACAAAGAGAGTTTGTACATATGTAAAAACAAGTCAGTTTCTTCAACAGCACCAAACGTGAAATTGACTTGTAGTTAATGCGTATTTCCTAATAATACATTTTTCTTACGTTTTATTATTCTGAATGTCAGTGCATTTATGTATACATACAGATTGCCTTTTTCACATACTTTAATAAAAAAAAAAAGTATACCTTTTGTATGGCATCTTTTGGTGATGTATTTTTTTCCTTGTTTGTTTTAGGGAATAACATTTCATAGCACTTTAAAAACTGCTTATATAGTAATCCAAAATGTGAGGTCAGAGCAGTGTGGTTGACCAAATGCATAAGTCTTTTTTTTTTTTTTTCATGGACCTTAGAGTTGGTGAAATGATCAAAGTCAAATGTATTTATATAGCGCTCTTTACAATGGTGCATTGTCTAAAAGCAGATTTATAATATATTCGCTTAAAAGGCCAATCTCAAATTGAGCAAGCCAAGTTAGACATTGGAAGAGGGAAGGAAAAACTCCATGATTATAGAAGGAAGAAGACTAGATGTTAATTTGAAATAATTTGTGTGTAGCAATAGTAAAATTAAATAAATACAATTTAAATAAAGTGCAATTTAAATTGGTAATAAAACTTAAATTAAATAAAATATATAAATGTATATTTAAAATAGATTTAAGATGAGTCATCAGTGGTAAGTTATTGGAAGCACATCGCCTCCTAATTACAATATAATGGAGGGAGTTACTTCACTGTGGTGTGGCCTGGGTATGGTGGGACTGGATTCTAAACAGAAATAGGAGTGCGTAGTTGACATGAGCATTTTAATAATCATGTAACTGCAGAAATCTGAATACGACTTAAGACCATGTAATTGTGGATTCTAAGATTAAGATGCACTTTTTTTTTTTTTTTTTTTTTTTTTTTTTCTTCAATCGTAATCTAATTTCTGAAGTTCAGATGGTCATATGAACAGAATACTTCAATTTTCTCAGGTTGGCTTAGTCTAGAAACCAGACTAAAATGTAATAAAGGGAGCTAGATTTTATTATTCATTTTTTTTTAGCTCAGTAGTCTGACTGTTGTGTAAATATACCAGTACTTTGATTTGTCTATAAAGAGGTTTCCTGTTATACACTACTCACAAAAATTAGGGGATATTTCAGATGAATATGAAGCAATAAAAAAGGAAGCGTTTGAAAATAAGGACATCAGAAAAGCAAATGTCAAGTCAAGAAGTTCTTTTATACTGCAAATGAGATGCAAAAACAGCTTTCATTTAAGTGGTGAAGATGAAAATCTTAAGTGCACATCCTGCAATTTTACGGCCCTTCCAGTACCTCTGCAGCACAATTTGCCAGAATCTGAAGCTTGGAGAGCCATGGGACATCTTGAAGCTGGTCAAACACAAACGATCGTGGCAACAGCACTTGGAACATCCCGTAGTGTGGTAAGCAGACTGTGGAATCACTTTCAAGAGACTGGAACAGTATGATGAAGACTAGGACAGGGTCACCCTTCTGCCACAACAGCAAGAGATAACTGCTATTTGGCATTATTGGCAAGATGAAGCAGGCACAGCAATTCAACAAAGTTGCGGGAACAGTTTCTTGCTGCCACTGAATATGCACCGAGATCATACTAAATCGTTTCCATCCAATTTGACTGCATGCCCGGTGACCAATGGTATGCATTTTTTTATCTACTTGGCCCTTGATGAGTGGTCAACTTGTTTCATGAATTTCATCACAAATCATGGTTTGGGCTGGTATCAGCAATGGTGGTCGTACCAAGCTCCACGTCATCAAAACTGGAAAAAAAAAAGAGTATAGCAAGTCTATTGCTGCACTATAATCACTAGTTTTGAATAGTGTCTAACAGGGACTTGGC
Organism: Parotocinclus haroldoi; assembly: GCA_034779995.1. Lineage (NCBI taxonomy): Eukaryota > Metazoa > Chordata > Actinopteri > Siluriformes > Loricariidae > Parotocinclus > Parotocinclus haroldoi. The sequence continues at coordinate 14,041 of JAUZST010021346.1, forward strand.
TTTTTTTTCCTTTTTCTCACTCCTGGAGCGGGCGCAGCGGACTATACGGACTATTCTTTTAGAAAAGCACGATTGGCTGGAATTTCCAGCAACAAATGTCTCTAGGGTTCACAAAAAATAACCAATTACAACCACACATTCACGGAATGGTCACATTATCATATATTTGGCCTTTTGGGGGATTATTGATCGTGTATCGTACAGATGGCGGAATTATCTTACAAATATGGTAATTATCGTACACCTGGCAACACTGGACAGTGGAGGTATGATGGCTGCATTGATCCCTCCGGGACTGGAATGGAACCATACATTTAGATTTAAAATCGGATGGCTGAAATGTTTTATAAAATGTATACAGACATATCTACCTAACACCACCAATACACACCTACATGCTAAGTGCACCCAACAAAACGGGCAATGAGCATTAACCAGCAATGAATCAAATCCAGGGCGGAATCGATTCCAAAGTCACCGAATCGACTCTTTGTGAGATCCTGCCGTACAGAAATTGAGCATTAGCTGTCAGAATCTATCTGGTTTATACTGCCAGTATTATTAGGCTCTTTTGAGTTCGAGTTTTGCGGGCTAGTTAATGTTACTGTTTCGCATGAAGTGGAAAATGTTGTGCTAATAAGTTTGCTTAGGGATTTAAAGAAGAGGAACTTGTTTGTTTGGTCGTGTTAGCTTGTTAGTAGCATGCTAGTTTATCGTTCGGAGTGTCTTCTGTATAGATAACATTTGCTCTTCGCTTTTTCTGAATGTAATTATCATCAATTATCAAAGGCTTTCGAGTTTGTGCGCTTTGCGTTGTGGTTCGGTTTCTGTACATTTTAAAACCCAAACCTTTATTTGAACTGCTCTAGTTAGCAAGTTAGCACTTGGCCAGGAGCACCTGTTAGCTCGAGCCGCCTTTGAATTGATTTCGAACTAGCTAAACTGTTTCTCCCGTTCAGTCTGCGTGATTCATGGCTCTTTACTTAGACAACTAGTTAAGTTATAGTCTTTTCATGCTGTTAATAGCACGTGCTGGATGATTAACGATCTTGTCTGACCAGAATAAGCCACGGTTTAACTAGTCTGAGACTTTGCTCATGAAGGTCTACGTGATCAGCTGCAAGTCAGTTTAAAGGAATTAGTCTGTATTATCAAACTGAATATGGCTCCAAAAAAGAAACCACTTCCTCTAGTAATAGGAGGCAGTGGAGATGCACCGAGCACAGCCCCAAATATAGGAGCTGCTTCAGAGTAAGTACCCATGTCTGACTTCTCTTTTTTATTTATGTATTTTTTTTTTAACTAAATGTCTTTTTTTCCTTAGTTATTATGATTAAGGCAAGTAGCTTTGTTTGCTCACTGGTAAGAGCCAGCTCCTGTAAACAGTAGTTCATGATTGAATGCTGGTATTACAGAATCATGTGATGTACTGGTGCCTTGTTCTGGCTGTAACGCTGCCTGTACTCAATCAATTCCAAATTAAGTTCCAGATCCGGTCCAGGAAAACAGGATGTGTTGCTTTGGACACGCGGGTGACACTGCAGTCTGAGGGCTTACTCACACTATTCAATCTGTATCGCAATGGCACAAGTCAGACATGCCTGGGCGATCAAATCTGTGACTAAACCCTTTAGACTGAGCCAAAGCAAGACATCCCGTCAGGGTTGAGGATGCGGTACGCTGCACAACGTTAAGGCAGTCTTGAAGAGGTGAAAGCTGGCATGGCACACATGCAAACGTGCCTGATCGTGGCCATGTCACTATTTTCAGCAAAAGTTATTTACTGTGATGGTTCTCTTGATTTCTCTGTTTAGGCAGAATGTAAAGACATTTCAGTTGTCTTCCCAGACTAAAAACAGCATGCTGCTAAGCAATAACTGAGTTGATTACATAAATCAGTGGTTTATATACAGCAAGATGTAGTTATTCTCATTGCTAGATTTCTGAATCATGATTGTTCTGTATTATCTTTGCACTTTCTTAGAGCAAATTTAGAGGCTTTACAGAAGAAGCTGGGGGAGCTGGACCTGGATGAGCAGCAGAAAAAGCGTCTGGAGGCTTTCCTCACGCAGAAAGCCAAAGCAGGAGAGCTAAAGGACGATGACTTTCAGCGCATTTGCGAGCTGGGTGCAGGGAACGGTGGTGTAGTTAATAAAGTCTGCCACAAACCTTCTGGGCTGATCATGGCCCGAAAGGTGAGTGACATCTATTTAATCTGAAATGGCTGTCAACTAAAGTTCAAATGTTTCTGTAGCTTTAGTAATACTGAGCTGTTGAAACAGATGCTCTGTTGTATTACTTCCCTCATGTTGCAGACTGCCTCGGTGTTTATAAACTAAAAGTTGCTAATTTATGACATGACACGACATTGGCTAATCGTGCATTTTTGAGCCTGGAGTCATTACATTTGGTCATGTAGGGTGATTTGAAACTTTTCAAGTAGGGCTGCAGCAACGAATTGATAGAAATCGATTATTAAACGTGTTGGCAACGAATTTAATTATCGATTAGTTGTGTGACGCGATTTATAGCTTACTCGCCTTTACAAATCCGCTTAATCAACGCTGGAAAAAAATCAGAACAACTTGAACAGAGCGACACGGAAATTTCTCAATAAGTTTAACATTAAGAAGTTGATACATTCTACGAAAGAAATATGACCGACGCAGAGAAGAAGGTTCAGCTTAAATCTTCAAAAGTGTTTCACTTTCACGCTTCACACAACTGAAAAATGTGTAACATGCAAGCTTTGTAAAGCAAATGTGATTTGACTTGGCACGGGAGCAAACGGTGATGATACATCACCTGAAACGGAAACAGGTTGGAGTAACCGATGAGGATGAAGGGAGCTCAACAGCAGAGTAAATCATTACAATGTCCCTTGTTTGTTCGGTTTTGAAATCAGGAAACGTAACGGTGCACTCGCACTATTCAAACTAGCATAGCACGGTTCTTGCTGTTTTTGCTTGCTAACTGGATAATGGTAGGGATGTAGTACGTGTGCTTTACTTTTAATTTAAGTATAATTAGCTTAAGCAGTGTTTATATGCTTTATAAATAAATATAACGTGTACAAAGTTGTGGTAATTAATGATTAAGCTTAAGTTTAAATTTTCTGACAGAGTATGAGTGAAGACACTGCACTGTATAGGCAGGATAAATTGCATTTAGACAGTGATTAAGGTAACATAATTCGAGCTACTCAAATTTGTGTAATTAGATATTTACACACTGTTACATATTGGGCCAATGTGTGCGTATCTCTTAGCTTTTGCACTTTTGCTAGTTAAAAATATATTTTTTAATATATCCGATTCATCGATTAATCGGAAAAAATTTAATCGACAGATTAATCGATTATTAAAATAATCGTTAGTTTAGCAACCGTAATTTCAAGTGATTTTAGAGCTCCGAGTTGTGGTTTGATTTGCCCATGTCAACACATCAAACAAGCTTTGACCCCTTAAAATCTCTTGAGAGGTCCGAGTACAGTTTATTTGTGGTCCGCTTAAAACAAAAAGATGATGAGAAAACGTTCAGTAAGGGCAGGACCTTTTTATGAGAAGATGAAAAGTTTGATTTCTACGTTACAACTTGCTACTCCTCACTGGGACTGCAATTAAAAAGAAAAAGATGCTTCTACCATGTGCACTACTTGTTGCCAGTATTTACCTGTTTTTGTTTCCCCCTAACAATAAACAAGGTGCTGGTAATCGATACAGTAAAAGTCATGGTTTAGTGCAATAACTTTTTATTCATAACAAATAGTGTACAAACACAGATGGTGCATTTATAGCTTGTGTGTTAATTTAAGTTTAGCAGTTTCTTCTCATATGGTATGCTTAGTTCTGACAGCATAAAAACTAATACATTCCATTGTTCACCATGCTCACTTAATATCAGCGTCAGCCATCAAAACGCCCATATTGGTTTTGAATCCCAGTGGTGCCTTCCAGATTGACACACCTTCACCTGTTCCCTAGGTTTTCTGCACTGCTAACAATGAAAAGCAGGGTTAAAACACAATTCTAGATATTTTTTCTATTATTTCATTTAGCTTATTCATCTTGAGATCAAGCCAGTAATCAGGAACCAGATCATTACAGAACTGCAAGTCCTGCATGAGTGCAACTCTCCCTATATCGTGGGCTTTTACGGAGCTTTCTACAACGATGGTGAGATCAGTATCTGTATGGAGCACATGGTGAGAATCATTTTGTTCACTTGAATCGCTCAAGAACATGCAGTTTAACTTGGCTTAAAGTAAACAAAATTTCAGATTGTTTTTACTTTTTGGTCTTATTTCTGGTTACAGGATGGAGGCTCCCTGGATCAGGTACTGACAGAGGCTCGAAGAATTCCAGAGGAAATCCTAGGGAAAGTCAGTATAGCTGTAAGTAGCACGGGGTGTTAACATAGAGGGTTTGAGTCATACCTTTATTCTTTTGAGGTCATCACAGACCGATTGAGTCATGTCTGTGCTTAGGGTATTTTAAAACAAAACTGGCTAAAAAAGTAATGGAAAAAATGTATTCTTAATCCCAAATAATACAGGACACATACTGTAAGTTTAGGGCATATTTCATAATGAATTTTCTGTATTTGGTGCTTGACGTTTGCTTGAGCTTTACTAAGCAAGCAGTGTGTGATTGTGTGATTATGATCTCCATTGTTTAAACAGTACAAAACTAAGCAGGGACCTGTAGGCACGAAATGTATCTTGGCTGGTCAACTACAGAAAAACTTTGTGTATTTGTAAACTGTTCGTTCATTAACTGAAAATGTATTGGTCTTATATTAGTAATATAACAACTTTTTCCTGCAGGTTTTAAGGGGTCTTGCCTACCTTCGAGAAAAACACAAGATCATGCACAGAGGTACCAAGACTTGACGTCACAGTTTTTTTTCAACTGATGAATTTTTTTAGTGTTAATGTAACACTTTTCTTTAGCTTGTAATGTAGTCTGCCACCTCCATCCAGCTTTCTAATTTCCGTATCCATTTCCCCCTTTACAGATGTTAAGCCATCAAACATCCTGGTGAACTCAAGAGGAGAGATCAAGTTGTGTGATTTCGGAGTGAGCGGTCAACTCATCGACTCCATGGCCAACTCTTTCGTAGGCACGCGGTCGTATATGTCTGTAGGTCTGCAGTCTTATGTCATCTGTACATTATATTAGGCTTTTCCCCACGTCTGACTTCACAAGTTTTGTTAAACATTAACAGCTGATTCTGTAAAGGCTGAGGTTGGTGTTCTTCAAGTTGTGTAAAGTGGGTAAGTAGGCAAATGCTGAAAATAATTTTGTAATGTTTGTGCTGTGTACTTGTTTAAGCCGGAGAGACTGCAGGGGACCCATTACTCTGTGCAGTCAGATGTGTGGAGCATGGGTCTCTCTCTGGTGGAGTTGGCTATAGGACGCTACCCCATTCCTCCCCCTGATGCCAAGGAACTGGAGGCTATTTTTGGACGACCTATAGCAGATGGAGAATCCCTGAGCACCTCCCCAAGACCCAGACCTCCAGGAAGACCTGTCAGTGGTAGGGTTCATGGTGCTTTTAGTGTTTCTTTTTCAAAATCACAGTTGCTGTATTTAACAAAGGCTCTTGATAGAAGTTGCAGTTTTGCATGAATTAGTGTTTAAAACACATTCCACGTGTTTGGAGCCAGCCTGCTCTACCACAGCACTTTTTAAAGTGATAATAAAACAAGTGATAAATGGTAATTTATTTTATGAATATAAAGTAAACATGTTTTGTCTTGTTTAAAATGTTGTTTTCTTTGTCCTTCACTTGCCACTCTCTTGCCAGTGCTACTGTCTACTCTACTCAGTTGACAGTCAATACTCTTACAAGGCATTCTTCTTATGTCCAAACCAGAGTTTTAAAAATCAGTTTGACTGGCCAGTAAGATGCAGATATCAATATGGAATGCTTACAGGTGGCTCAGATCTGGCTCTGGACTGGGGGAAAAATGGACTGCAGTTATAAACAGTTTGTTTCCTTGGTTGGTCAGAGCAGATGCGTTCAGCTTGAGCAGCAAAAAAATGAACAGTGACATTTCGGCCATGTGGGAGCATTATACAATCTCTGTAGATGTTAGCCAAGCGATTAAAATAATTATACAAATGATTTTTTTTGCCTGCTAAGTGCATTACTGGTTTGAATGGCATTAATTATTTTATATAACCTAGATGTGACCCACATTTTATGAACATGTTTATATCACTCTTCCCTGCCTTATTCACATTCTTGCCATTCAGTTGTTTATTTGCATCTTCTTTTATTAGGACATGGGCCTGCCATGGCTATTTTCGAGCTGCTGGACTACATAGTCAATGAGGTGAGAATCACTTTGCTTGGTATGTTTCATTTGGCAATTATCAGTAACTTAGTTATGGATTATTTTGATATTCCTAACCTCCACAGCCTCCACCGAAACTGCCTCATGGAGTTTTCACCGCAGATTTCCATGACTTTGTGACCAAATGGTGAACATCATCTTTGTTTGGAATTATTTGTGTAAATAAAACTGGCGAAGTATTGAATTTCAGCTTTGTGATGGTTGCTTAATTGTGGTCCTGTTTTTGTAGTCTCATCAAAAACCCTGCAGATAGGGCAGACCTGAAGATGCTAATGGTAAGCATGAGAGCGCACATGTTTACAAATACAACAACCAAATAAGGAATGTATCCTTAACTAAGCATCCATCTCTTGTGTCTTTACAGAACCACACATTTATTAAGCGTTCTGAGGTGGAAGAGGTCGACTTTGCAGGCTGGTTGTGCAAAACTATGGGGCTCAACCAACCCAGCACACCTACCCGGACCACTGAGTAACTAGAGCTGAGAAACATTGTCACTTTCACTTAAACATACAAAACAACAATATAAACTCTGCTACCGTTTTGCACACAACACAGTTTGGATCATCCTGAGTGAATAATTTTTGTGTTCTATTCCTCATGCAAAAAGTAATTTTCATATCCAAATATATGCATGCTTTCACACCTTCAGTTAGTGTCTCAGGTGGCTCTTATATTAAATTAATAATATTACAGATATCTATATCTTATTAGCAAAATGTTCACCTCAAGCACAGTTTTATCAGGCAGTCATCAAGTCCAATAACTATTTTTGCCATGAACCAGAAATGATTGTAAATGATCTAAAATCTTTATCTCAATAAAAAACACTCTTGTAATTGTAGGTAGTTATTTTTCTTTATTTGGCTCTATTTATTTACATGACATTGATCGTTATTACTTAGCTCCACTTGAGAGTTTTTTATTTTTTTTTTATTTATTTTTTTTTTAAATTTTCAGTCTTAAGCAAAGGTTTGGCAATGCCGGTCAACTGTACTAAGTACTGATATGAACTGAAAAGTCTCCAGGGACCAGACTCTTATGGACCATTCTATAAAGGTAATTTAAACTGTGGCTATTTCAATATTTAAGGATTTTATTTATTTATTTATTTATTTATTTATTTATTTTTCAGATTTTTTTTGAACAACCAAAGCATTGGTTGATAGTTTTTTTTAGACAGTTGTGTTTAAAGTGGTAGTAACATCAAGCTCTTGTAGTTGAAGTCTGCAGATGATCATGCTACAAATACCTGTGGTTTGTACGACGGGATTCATAGATTCAGAAGAGATGGTACAGTGTCGTGAATTTCAGATTCGATTTGTGGATAATGGGTTGCAGATGTTAACGATTTGCAAAAACGAGTGCATTTGGGTGTGCAGAGGACATGCGTTGTATAAAGGAAGAAGTGGATGGTCATACAGGTTTACCAGCAGTGGCAAAATTCCCAGACTACCGGAAATTCTCATCAGAATTGCGGCCAAAAGACTGAGACCGCCAGCATGTTTTCACAGCTAATGAATAAAATTGGCTTTTCTTTCAGGCAAGAATAGCATTTGATTACATGGAAATGGTTCCATTGGTTGAGGTGTCTGAGAAATGAATCGCAATGGCTATTTTGAGCTGCTGGACAACCAGGGTTTGATTAACTTTTTTCCTGTCCCTGTATTCCAAGATGTCTGGCTTTATGAATATACTGGAGCAGCCATACATCTAGGCTGGCTGAAAAATCCCCCCTTATAAAAGGTCTGTGTTGTAATATCTATGTCAGGAGACTGCATAAAGAATAAGCAAAATGCTTTAATGTTTACTCACAAACATAATATTGTGGTCACCACCTTAGATTGCAAAGTGGTTGCTAGCAAAAACGGTGCTGTTACCTACAACCCTGGATGTTTCCTTAAATTATCTGCCAAAATGAACACAGTTAAGACTGAAACCTCTAACACATGAATAGTTGCATTAATTATGTTATATGTGTTATATGTGTGTGGTTTGAAAGTTGTGATCAGTAACTGGCTCATTTCAGCTCTTGTCAAAAGAACTATTAAGCCATTTGTAGCTCATATCTAAAGTTGATCTTTGTCAGCTGTCTGTTACAATCTGCAGAAATAATGTATTTAGTGATGAAAATAGGTTTCATCTGGACAATACAACAAAAGGCTCTGGTGACTTTCTTCACCCACCACAATGATCTGGGTTCAAATCCCAGTGATGCCTTACAGCATAGATATGTCTAAGCCCTTTTTCTTCCCCTATAATCTGTCCTAGCACCCTTAAAGTAAGAGTAATATGATTTGAACACAATATTTTAACAGTATTCACAAATGAGATTATCTCAGAAGCTGTGCTGATTTTGCACATGCACACACTCGTGCTATTACTGTTCAGATGAGAGATGAAGTCAGAATGATGCGACTTCACTGTCCACAGTGACTAGATCCCCTGAAATATACAGAACACTTACTCTTATAACTTAGTTATTTATCCTGAATCCATAGCAAAATATATAACTATGTTTAAGGTTTAAAAAAAGCATACCCATCACCTGTGTGTGAAAGCTTGTGTGACTCGATTGATAACAGGATATTAGAATGAATGTGCCTGATTTGATTTGATTTTTATACCATTCTGATATGAAACGCTCACCCTAACTCACCGGTCCTGATTGAAACCATCTGGTCCCCCTAGCCCAGGGCAGCTTGATATTCAATGAGGGGAAAAAATAGCTATAAATGGATATAGATCTATTCATTATTCCCTATAAATTAAAATAATTACTGTTGTTTCTTATATTTGCCAGTTGGTTGGCAGCACAAAGAGACAGAGAGGGAGAATGGAGAGAGAGAGCAGAATGGAGAGAGAGAGCAGAATGGTGAGAAAGTTGACGGTTCATGTTAGTCATGGCCACATAATGTCCTTAGGCAGGATTGCCTCTTTTTTAATAATCTTCACATTCTTATTTCTATTTTATTTATGGTTTGTTTCTCACTAGCTTTTGCTCTTAATACAGTTTCATTTCTAATACTTAAACTACTGTACAAGTAAACTACTTGTTGGCTTTGTGGCTCCCCCATTCAGGATTCATATTAATCAGTTACGTTAAAATGTCTAGTTGATTTACATCTGGACTCGTCCCTAAAGCACTTCTTCTAAAATCGCAACTGGCTCCCAGTCATCTCGTATTTACCGTTGTTTAGGATAAAGTGTTTTCTGTGTTTTATCCAGCAGAGGGCGAAAGGTGCATATCTGCGTTTCTAACCTGTTATTTTCTTTATTCCCACTCCGGCCAAGTACACTGCTTACACAAATTAGGGAATATTATTTTCGTGAGCAGTATATTACTGGCTTGTACCCAGCTGTTCTGAGTAGGTCTCTGGACTGTGCTTGCTGAATGAATGAGTAGTGTAGACGGCAATGTTAACGTGTATTTAGATATTTTTTTGTATGATGATTAGATGAGAATTATGATGCATGTAAAAATAAGGAAAGTTTTGTTGATTGAAATGTGGAGGAAAGACGGTCAAGACGTTCTGAGACAGAAAAGATGTAAAACCGCATACTAAAAATGATCTTTCATGAAGCAACTACTGACTGACTGCCTAGACGGGTATTTATTTTTCAATATGTAGTATCCATTGTTGTAGGTAGTATTAGTTAGGTAAGTATGTTCGACCTAGTAAGCAGAATACAGAATTCTATGGTATTATGTATGCTGCAGTAAATACAGTATGTAGTAGGCAGTATGTATTGTATGTGGTTAGTATGGCATTATGTAGTGGGTAGTTGTCATTATGTTTGTCATTTATGCTTATGTTAGTTTGTAGTAAGTAGTATGCATATGCCAGTATATAAGACACCAGTATGCTTGTTTGCAGTAGGTAGTATATACTGGGTCAGAATGGTAGTATGTGTTTGGATGTATACTGGGATACTTGTTGTAGCCAGTATATACTGGATTACTATACAGTATAAACAACCCTACATCAGAAAAATGTGATTTTTTTTTTTTTTTCTTAAATATTATTGCGCTTATTTCATTGCTGACCGTATGATCTTAATAGATGTCTTTTCATCATCAACCTAATTTGTTAATAAACATCCATTCCTGCAATTCAGACCTGGAACACACAACAAATGGAGGGGTGAAATTTAGGGCTAGAAATGAAGTAAAAAATATGACTGTGTCTATAACTAGGTGCGGTCACTTGGTGATTGTAATCATGATTTGATACATAAGAAGTATCCATGAAAAGTCTTTGAGGTGCAAAGATGGGCAGATGATATCCAGTGTCTTGTATCAGTGTTACTAAAGCATTGGACTGCAAGTTGTACTGTGTTATTGTGCATGTGACAACATTTGATTTGATTTGGTAAAGGCAGTTTACACTTCTGTGAGATTTTAGATCAGCAATAAGCTGTCTTCAGGACGGCATGTTTTCCATCTTTCATGCTGTCTCTAATGAAATAGAAGTCAAAGCAAATGTAAGGTTTTTTTTTTTTTTTTTAATTTCATTCCATACTGTCCCAATTTTTTTTCCAATTTAAGGTTGTGTACTGGTTCAGTATACATTAGTGCAGAATATACTGGGTCAGTATACTGGAATTTAGGATATAATGGGTCAGTATACTGGAATGTAGGATATAGTCAAGTCAAGTTTATTGTCACATATACATTGTAGCAGGTACAATATACAGTGAAATTTTAACCATCAACCCATCCGAACATACAATATAACAAATTGGAGAAACAAGACAGGAAGACGTAACTGAGGAAAAATTAGAATATGGTAAACATCGGGAAAGATTGGATATTTAAAAAAGCCCCACCCACATATTATTCTCTGAGTAGCACAGTATGTGAGCACGAAAAAAACCTCCTTTGCACATAAGCACATATAATGACATTTGATGAAAGGCCATGGGGAAGGGGGAAAGGGATGGGGGATAAAACCAGCAGCAACGAGCAGCCATCCGGTCTATAGCAGCTACGTAGACCACTCACACAGACCCGTCATGATGCAACCGGGGGAGAAGCAGTAAAAGGAAGGCGTGTTCATAGGTTGGGAGAGAGGGGGAGCCAAAGAGTCGCTTCCCCGAAAGCACCAGTCTGTGTCCATAGCACAGGGGAAAGCTTCCAGACAGGCCACGCCCCAGCAGTCCGAGGATGACAGGGAAGGGTGCCAGGTTTCCATAGCAGCAGAATCCTCCAGAGAAATGTACTCTCTACAGCTTGATCTCAAGGCCAAACCACAGATAAAAAGGTGCCAAAAACCAGGTAGTAGACTTTGTGTTGGCTCGAGTGATCACAATTTTACATACTCTCGTGAATTTTGGTCTTCAATTTATCCGTTTTTCGTCTGAGATTGAATCCATTCCGCAAATACAAGTCACAGTCTGAGTGCCTACCGCTCTGCCCAAACCGTCAATCATGCTGGACAGTGGTGAGGGACTTTAAACACCTGATCCAACTCTTTTATTTTCGCGATTATACCAGGGTAAAGCCTAATCCAATGAGCAGAAACCCCGTAATCATCGTTCTGAATAAAAATCCTCAACGGAAAGTTGCGCCATACACATGATTCAGCAGCAAAAGTTCCATCTGGACAGGTAGGCTCCCCGAGCCAAGGCTTCTCGTTGAAAAGATGGTGTTAGTAGCATTAAGAGACCATTTAATCAATTAATTTCCAACTTTTTTATTTCGAAGATCCGTGCGATGGAGCACATTACACAGACTGACAGTAGAGGCCAGCAGGAACAGATGGGTGATAGGAGAGGGAAAAGGTGCGTCCGCCTTCCTTGAAGGTTGCACTTATATATACTATATACTCAGTATACTGGGTTGTAGAATATACTGGTCAGTATACTGGCGGTATGTAGTAGGTACTGGACAGCATTTCAGGCAGTGTGCACTATACATTGGGACTAAACAGTAAGGCAGTTTTTTCAATGTTATTTCATGTATTGAGACAGAATGTACTATGTAGTATATAATATTTCACTAATGCTTGTGAAGAAACATTATTCCAAATAGTTTTTGTATGTTTATTTTTTCCATCTCTAATTTTAATGTATTTTTTTCTTTTCTAATTTTATGTATAGAATAGTTTTTTGCGCTTAATACTACAGCATTTTCGACCTGGTGGGCTTTCTTTACTGGCAGACTGGTTTTGGAACGTTTAATGATGAAGGTGAGCATGACGAGGATAAAATTTGATCCTAGTTCAGTAATCCTACACTGAGCCACTTTGTAAATAACAGACCTGATTATTCTGTATCACTGAGCCGAGATAGCAATCTGATCACTGACATGCAAAACATGTCACATGATCAAAACGTCCATTTGCTCATTATAGAGTTTGTGCTCTTTATTTATTTATTGTTATGGAATTTATTGTTTTCCGTTTAAGACGTCATGACTGCAAATGGAGAATGTTTTGTTTTAATGCTTTAAAATATCTTTATTTCAAAAGGTTTTATGTCTCTACGGCTAAAAGAACATCATTTTGCAATCTGGTATTTTATTTGTGTGTTGTTTTTTATTTATTCTGAATATAATCGGCATGTAGACAGGCTATATCTATTTGGTTTTATTGCTTTAGAATGGTTTTCTGTTTTGAATTTAAATTTGTTTTCACCGTGTCTTTTCTTTATCAGTTACATTAAGCATTTGTCTGTTTACTCTTACATTTTACAACAGTTTTCATCTGTTCTTTTTTTCTGATTTACATGTAAAGATTTTATGTTTATGTAGTTTGTCTACTAACTGTTTTTATTATTTTAATGTTTATATTACAAAGGCTACCAACTCTGCTCACTTGTATTCCTATTTCTGTTAATCTTCTTTGTAGGCTATGTAATATTATATGCGCATGCTATCTTAATTGCATTTAGTTAAATTACATTTTGTTCTTTAGAAAATACTCTATATACATGTTTCTATTATTTGTGTTTATATTATAGTATGTTTCTATACTTTTATTTCCTTCTTATTTATCTTTTTTTAACATTATATTTCTCTTCTGTGTTTTGTCATGGTAATTCCTGTCATGCGTCTTCTGTGTGTTTCCTTTTGTCCTTTTTTGTATTTTGTTTTCTTGTTTTATTCTTATTTGTCTCTCTTGTTATATAAACCACCCGGTCCTGCTTCTGCCGCTGCAGATCGTTGTTATGAATGACGTTACATGTTACGTATATGTCGTTAGATGTCGTTTAGCTGTTGCATTTGCTTAAGTTGATAAGTCGTTGTTTTCTGATCCCCTGAACACGGTTCAACCACCCCCTAAAAAAGCCACGACTGAAAATTTCGGTTTTATGTGTTTCTCCACATAAGACCTCGCCATCACTAAGCTGGTCCGTGCTTTGCTTCGTGTAGTGAATGGTGTCTGCATATTCTGTCTGTTTTGCCCTGCAGCCGTCCTGAGACACACAAGTGCGCTGAGGTGGCTTTGAGCCCTCTGCCTCACTGCGGCAAACTCTGCATTCATTAATATGCACGAATGCAAATGAGGGGGTAATTAAGAGCGGGAGTTCTACAGAGGCTCTTTGATTGCTAATGAATTCTAATCCGCAAGAAAGGGGGATGGGTTGATGAAAGAAGAATGACAGCGGAGAGAAAGCGCAATGAACTTGACGCACTGGCTCTCTGTGAAAGAAAGAACGCCGGAGTGGAGGGAACAGACCTTCACTGTGCCTGCTGATAAATAGTTGATTTGTCCTCTACAATGCAGAACATGCTTAAGCTGGTGTGCTTACAAGATATTGGACACAGTGCTTCATGCAAACTGGAACTGGGAACTAAAACACCCAGAGCACAGCCGCTGATGGAGCAGCTGCAACTTAGGGGGCTGTTCCTGGCCTCTGTATGAGGGTGTGGCTGAGTGAAAGGCTTTATAAATATTTTCCCATACTCTAAGACATGTTTGTGTGCATGCGTTTTGGCGTGAATTAACATTTTGCTGAGTTGTCATCTGACCCCCCCTGTTGGGGCGAGAGCGGGACAGAGGGGTTAGGTGTCTCGGCACGGCTTGAACAATGGCAGCATATGTGTTGCGAAGCTGAAATGATGTCATGTCGCCGTTTTGGCAAGCTCCGACTTCTCATCCAGGCACAACAGAGCTGTTATTGCTGTTTAGTGCTCCCCAGATACCGCTCTCACTCTCGCACGCCCATGTTCTTCTGATCATAAACCTTCCAATGTGCATCTGTGCACCACACTTTCAATACTCGTGTTTATGTTCTCAGTTCATTACATAAAGTGTAACTGTGTGTAACTTGAGATTTATGCCGTACCTTGCATGCTTGGAGAATATCCAATTCTCCGGAGGCAAAACTCTAACATGATAACCCCTAAGACAACAATTTGTCTATTCAGTCACTCCGTTGTGGGTCGTTTTTCATCTATACACCTACTACTTGTGCATGTCTTCATTTTAAAATGCTGACCAATTGTATTTTTGAACAATTTAGTTATCTGGAATTATGGCATTTATATGTGAACAACCTAGAGTTGGGGGACTCCAGTGAGTCTTGAGTTGCAAATTTAAGGACTTACCACTGATAAAACACTGGATTTGACTTTGAATTTATGACTTTCATTTTTTTTAATTGACTAAAATATTAATAATTTGCATTTTAGGTATGTAAGGTAATTGTAAATGATTTTTTTAAAATTGAAACTTGATTTCAGTTTCCACATAATCCAACCTAGGAACCTAGCAGCAGAGGCAAACCTACAAGGAAGCTCTCAATATGGAAGATGTCGGGTGAATTGGTAAAAATGAAAACAGCAGTATGCAAGGCCTGCAGATCAAAAATAAGCAGTACGACCACTACGACATCCAATTTCATCCAATTTTTCCTGTCTTTTCAGCCTAGCTTTTGCCTAGTAAACATTCCCAAGAAAGATAGCGTTATGACCACTGTCTTTTGACTAATTTAAACATGGACACACGAGTTAGAACATCATGAATACGTATGGCGTGACTTGAGACCTCCTTGAGCAGGGACTTTCTTGCATAGCTGGACGCTTCCTGTATCCCTCCAGTGGACCTGTTCCTTGTTCTTGACTTACTGATTGATAGCTTATGACGTGTCCATGTCCAAAAAACACTGAGATGTTTTTGCTTGTGTAGAACTCACTAGTTCTCATTCCTCCTTGTGTGTCCAGCTGTGGTTCAAAATTGAGTTAAAAGTTGTTCACAGAGAGACAGAGACTTCAGGAAGTATCTGTCATGGTGTCTGGGACTTCAGAGAAGAGAGTCCACAGGCTGCACGGTTCACCAGAACCCCTTTTGCCTTGATTATACCTTAATTATTTGTGCCATAGATTCAACAAGGTGCTAGGAACATTCCTCAATGGTTGTACTCCATACTGAATAGTCAGCATCAGATCAGGTCTGCTGCAGATTTGTCAGCTGCACATCCATGATGCAAAACTCTTGTTCCATCACGTCCAGAAGGTGCTCTTTTGGATGATATCTGGTAACTGGAGGCCATACGAGTACAGTGAACTCGTTTCCATTTTCATGAATCCAGTTTGAGGTGATTTGAGCCACCGACCTGAACCCCTAGCACAACAAAGGATGGATCCATGCTCTCCTGTTCTTTAGGGTACACTCTGACCTTACTATCTGAATCTCACAGCAGAAATTGAGACTCAGGTCAGGTAATGTTTTTTTTCTAATCTTCCATTGTCCAATTTTGGTGAGCCTATACAAACTGAAGCCTCAGTTGACGTTCTTAGCTAATTTGCTTTTGGTTGTAACGAATAGTCGTTTGATTTATCGTTGCCTTTCGATCAGCTCAAACCAGTCTGTCCTTTCTCCTGGGAACTCCGGATATTTTCCTGTATTCTGACCATTCTCTCTAAACATTTAGAAATGATTGTGTGTGTGACCCCAGTTGATCAGCAGTTTCTAAAATACACAGACTAGCCTGTCTAGCACCAACAACCATGTAATGTTCAAAGTCACTTAAATCGCCTTTCTTGATCCATATTGAATCTCGGTTTAAACTTTAGCAGGTCGTAGACCATGTATACATGCCTAAATTCACTAAGTTGCTAGCATGTTATTAGATACTTGCATCAGGAACTCTTGACTAGATGTACCTAATATAGTATACAAGGTGAGGACCCATCACGTGCTGCATCTTGGGCTTTTCACGAAGGCAGTCGAAACCACTGTTTGGGTTTCTTTGTCGGTAGCGATCTACGTAGCTACCTACCTGCTATGTAGCTTGTCGTTCACAGTCCCGGTTTTTCAGGATTTGGCTATGAGGGATAAAACAGTGCCGTGTGAAATTGGTGATCTTTCTGGGTATCAGTTCTTGAAGTCTGTTGCTATGGTATTCCAGCTGTGTTCCACAGACATCAGAATTGTTGATTCAATGTTCAGGTACCAGTGACAAACAAAAGTTTTAAAAATTGTGTTAACTTCTGAATCTCAAGAGAAACTGCAAATCTGTTACAATTCTGGTCTTCTTTGATATCATGACCATCTTCCCATTGGGGAAGACCATGACCCAATATGTACAATTTCAAGATGGTGGCCATATTTTAGATAGACCTCCTCACCCATTACTTGCTGGGGTATTCAGACATATCATTTCCAGTGTTCTGTGACGTTTGACTCACCCTGTGCTACAGGTTTATAGGTGTACCTGATACTGGATTACTGATTAAAAAAAATACATTCACTGAGAATATAATCACGTAAATCGGATATCCCACTATTTTTGTAGACCTTCATTTTTGTTGGTTCTGTATTTTTAATTCCTTGAAATAATCAATGCAGAACTAATCTTGATTCTTAATAGATTCTTAATAGTCTTCAGACTGTGCGTCTTTGCTTAGCTAATCTGAACTGTGTGTGAAAGTGAGAAAGCTGTCATACCTACTTCCTCTATTCACCTGCGTTGCTGTGACCACAGAGTAGCACAGTAGCACTGCAGCACAGTTTGTAGAGGTATGCAGGAAGTGTGTGTCGTGTGTCACAGAGCAAGAGCGTGGGCGTTCAGACAGGGCCTCCCCAAAAACTTTTTTGTGGAGAATTTTGCAGGGTCTCCCCCAAAACAAAAGTCATTGCAGCTGCTTTTTTTAAAGCACAACATAGGGGACTTATAAAGGGTCTTACTGGAAAGAGACAGTAACGAGCGTTGGGTTTAGTGGACTGTATTCAGTGGTGTAATTTTCGCATGAAAAGATGAGTTAGCAAACATCACGCATGGTTGAAAGGAAATGGTGCATGTGCTAGAGCGAGGGAAGAACAACTTTGAAGCTGCTGTGCATGTGGTGGGCTTCATGTTTGAGTGTGTGGTGCCAATCCTTGCATGACTTTTCATGAGAACTGTAAGCCGCAAAGCCATGATGTGAATGCCATTTTCTCAGTTTAAGGTGTATTTCGCTGGAAACAGGTGCAGAGCTTCGTCATCTCATGACATTAGTGTTGACCACATGTAACACACGGTATTGGGGGTGTCTCACACCAACTTGTGGTGTGTTTATCACAGTGATCATCTGATGTGCTGTTATACAGTACTGTGCAAAAGACCACTATAAGATAGTTATCATTGTACAAGTACATAGCAGTACAAGAATTATATAAAGTACATCAAATTAGATGATAGACTATAAATGCGTAATAAACTGTGATTATACTATTTTAGCCGTAGAACTTGCAGAACGTTTGGGTGGCATCGTAGGGCTTGAATGAATTCGGTCTATAACGAAACTTTCACAAACAACGGCGCACAAAACCGCAGATAAAAACTTGCCGTGTCGGCAAGTAGCGACTCAGGCGGCCGATGCTCTAGTCTTACTTCTCGTTTTTGGTGAGTATTCATCCGCTGAGTA
>JAUZST010021356.1:0-18887 GCA_034779995.1 Parotocinclus haroldoi
CACACACACACACACACACACACACACACACACACACACACACACACACACACACACACACAGAGACACACACACACCACACTACACACACAGAGAGACACACTACACACAGCTCACACAAAAATTAAGAGATATTTCATTTCAGATATCCCCAAATTTTTGTGTGCTGTATCTATAAAGACTGTAGTCTGGTTTGATTGTATCATACACAGCTGTCTCTAAAGATTACTCTGGCTGGCACAATAAAGAAAACAAACCATCCAGTTTAGCAGACAGAAATGCAGTTTTGATGACATAAGTCAGCACAGAATGGCCAGACT
Organism: Parotocinclus haroldoi; assembly: GCA_034779995.1. Lineage (NCBI taxonomy): Eukaryota > Metazoa > Chordata > Actinopteri > Siluriformes > Loricariidae > Parotocinclus > Parotocinclus haroldoi. The sequence continues at coordinate 321 of JAUZST010021356.1, forward strand.
GCTTCGAGCTGACAGAAAGGCTGGGGCAGCTCAGAAAGATATCGCTGTAAAATTCATCTCAGAATGCAAAACATATCGAACCTTGAGGCTAGTATGCAGAAGAGCACATCAGGTTCCAGTTCTATCAGCAAAAAAACCAAAGCTGAGGCTGCAGTGAGCACAGCCTCATCAGAACAGAACAGATCAGAACAAAACAAAACAGATGTTTTGTTAAACCGTCAAATACCTTAACCAGTAGTCCGATCAAAGGTGCTCTGTTTTACCTTGCTCACGTTCTTAGTATACTGTTCCTGATAAAGTGCTCTGAGTGTATACTGCACATTCGTTATCAAATAATGCTGAATGCAAATTTGAGTGGCTGGTTATGCGGTATTATCTTTGGCTAAACTGAGCCAGTACTTGGATGCATGTCAAGTTTCTGCTGAGCCTCTTCCAATGTCTTTAACATGCCCTCTGTCAGGTCTTTGTGTTTTCCAATCACAGTGTAGCCATTCCAGATATACATCATCTCCTGTAAAAGTAAAATACAAAAATATATATGTGAAACACCGGTGGCATGAAACCAGTCCTGCTCTGGCATTCTGTTTAACCTGTCAACATTTTCGCTGCAAACACATCCAACAGGTTTTATAAAACATATCCGCACTGACAGGAATAGTTCAACTGATCCTAAACTATGCTGTCAGTTCACAGTTTATTAGTCATTCTTACACTCTATCTAAACCCGTTGGGTACTGTATCAGGAAAAGATTTTTTTCCACATTGACCAGTGCTGTTATCAGCCAATACTGACGCAGTACTCACATACTCACAGTCAGTAACCAAAACAAACTCATAATCAAGTTATACGAAACAATTTAAACTGCAAATTGGATTAGAAATTCACACTTTTGGATGCCAACCCCATATTTCATATTGTATTCCTGTTATCTGGTACATCTACCTTATGAGAACATTTTGTACCCGAATACCTACTGCTGCCTAAATAATATCCGAGTAGTCTTGCTTCCTTTCAACAAATCCCAGTCAAGTGTGGTAGTCCAGAGGCGATGATGGAATTCACTGAGCACAGATTAAAAAGCTCCTTGGATGGGTTGCTAGTACATCGCCTTTACCCATAGCCATACCATCCAACCTTTAGAAGCCGGGGATCAAACCCACGCCTCCAGGACCTGCAGTTTAAATCACCTAGCCTTTACCTCTGAGGAACTGGAGCCGCATCTTACATTTAGTACTTTAAAGCCTCTATGCGGCAACACAACAGCATAACAGAATCTTTTGCTCTAAAGCTTATCGAAAGTAAAGATCTACACTTATTCTTTAGCTCTCTTCTTCTCAAACAGTTCCAGAAGTTCAAAAAAACTTTATATTATAAGAGGTGATATTCTGGGGCTGCCTGTAGCACGACAGGAATATAACAGTAAAGAACAAAGTGCAGCAGTACTGACCAGTGGAGGCACAGGTAGAGGGATGGGGTTCTCCGCATTATAGCGACGAGCTTTGCGGATAGCAAACTTCTCAGTGGGTAGGGACTTTCCAGCAATTTTCTGTTTCAGCCCTGGCACTTGCCTGCAGGGACACAGTTAGTGGTCACTAGCGTACTCAATAGCCCATTGAGAAGAAATTAGGCAGATGAAACTGTTAGGCGATAAACATGCACACGGTTAGATACGTTTATAATTGAATGCAGACTTATTGCTGAACGGTCCGGACTGATATTAGGGATGTACAGTGTTCCCTCACCACTTCGCGGTTCACTATTCCCGGACTCTGTGCATCGCGGGTTTTCCAAAATATTAATGGAGAAAATAGCGCGGATTTTCGCTGTTTCGAGGGTTTTTGCGGAACTTTTACATTACATTTTTAAAAATGAAAATATATTAAAAATGTGAATTTTAACAAAGGAATGTATTTAAAGTAAATAGCTGTTGTTTATACTCAGTGTGTAGGATATGAGGTGCTGGAAGCTCGGTATGGACGGAGCAGGTGTGATACGAGAGTGATGTATGGAGTGTTAAGTAAAGAGAACATTCCATTACTTCAGCGTTTTGCTCGATTATTGAACAGTTAAAAACACTACAGTAGCGTATTTACTCAGCAGATGAATACTCACCAAAAACGAGAAGTAAGCCCAGAGCGTCGGCCGCGTGAGTGTCTACTCGCCGACATGCCGAGTTTTTATCTGCCGTGTTGTGTTTGCTGTTTGTAAAAGTTTCATTATAGACTGAATTCATTCAAGCCCTACGATGAAACCCAAACGTTCTGCAAGTTCTACCGCTAAAATAGTGTCTAAATACTTCAATAAATGTAGCGTCCCTGCTTTTTGGTGGTCCTGGAACCTAACCCCCGCCCTAAACGAGGGAGCACTGTACTAGGGACTTGCACAAAACATTTACAGTAGGCTATGTGTTAGCTGTGGATCAACATTATATCACCATCGGTTCTGTTAAATGTGCATTTGTGAGTGAGCTGAAGCAGCATAAAGTTGATCAAATATTTAGACAGTTCACTGGATTTCACAAGAAGAAAACTACATGTTAAATAATAGTAAGTAAATATAAAATAATACAATTTATTATATAATAATCAAGAAGTAAATATCAAAATGAGATGTGCTAAAATTGCATCACCAAAGAAAATAATATAGGTCAAAGAATTTTATTATTTCTTTAATATTTATTACCCTTCTCATCACAGAGAGCATTACATTACAGAAAGCTGCCTTATGGCGAGGCCATTTTAAGTAACATAGCAAAGCAGCCTTTAATATTTCATGCCTCAGAAGGGTGAATATTGAAATGATGCCTTGCTTTCTCACCATTATGCTATATATTCTACGAGCCTCCTAAATATCTGGATTTAAAAACTGATACATACTCACCGTTCTTTTTTTTCCGTTCTTTTACACTCCTTACCCATTTTGACCTGCATATAGTCGCACTTAGTAGTTTGACAATTACAGACTGTAGTCCGTATGTTTCTCTACAGAATTTTTTTTGCCCTCTTTATTCTGTTCTATAGTGGTCAGGACCCCACAGGACCAACGCAGATCCCGTCTTATTTGGGTGATGGATCATTCTCAGCACTGTATGTGGTGGTGTGTTAGCGTGCATTTTTCTGGTATGAATGGATTAGACATAGCAGTGCTGCTGGAGGTTTGAGACACTGAGTTTACTCTTGCAGATGGAAAGTCAGAGACCGTATCTCGTCTGTGAACTGACTGTGGGGGTCTTGACCATTAGAGAACAGATGTATATTTACCATACTGTATATGGTGAGTGAAGGTGATAGAAGTGTTGAAACCAGGTTATGTAGCTAATAAAGTGATCGTTGAGTATATCAGCTTCAGTTCTTCAGTTTGTGTTACGGTTTTCAAAATTGAATGAAAAGTCGTTGGAAAGCATACTGAGTATGAATTGCTTGCATATCACTGAAGCATAACGTAAAAACACCCAATAACAATGCTACCGCTTCTATGCTTTAAAGTAACTATGGTACATTTTGGGTGGTGTGCTTTGATGGCCTTCCATTCAAAAATATTGGTTTCATCTGACCTTCAAGGATGTTACCACCATCCGTAAAGGCCATCTTGTGTAAAGACTGTGAGATCACAGGTCTCACCTTCATGCCTGTTAAGAACAGACGAAATCAGCGGAAGGGAATGTCAATAAAACAAGACAAAGAAAAAAGTGGTGAGAACAACAATGGCTAAAGACTCTGAGGTTTAGCTACAGTGCAAATCATCTACGTATTTGCTGAGGTCCTTGAGCTCATTTGGAGTCTTGCTCCCAAAGGCAAAACGGTGTGATATTAAAATCTGGTGTGATTTAACAATGGTTTGACAAGTTGGAGCAGCAGTCGCAATAACTGGCACTGACAGCAACAGTTAAATGTCTTCCCTCTACCTTCACTCCATTCTACGCAGTCCAGCCACATGGTCAGATGCATATTGATAGGGTGTGTGACCAGACAGCACCCATTACCCATCACTCAGCAGGGGTGCAACAGTAAAGCAACCCAATATTCCACCAGGAAACAAAATACCCTGGCTAAGTGGAGTCAGGTGGTTGATTATAGAGACACAAATATCAATTTCCAGGAAAATATTTGGATTCAGAAACCAAGCAGGCGCCATTCAGGCTGAGTGCTTATTATAAAGCTGATGAGTTGCTGGTTAGGTTTGCCAAAACAGAAGAATGCACCTGGGCATTAGCTCATTTAATCAACTGCTACAACAAACCGACATACTGTCTTGGTTTGCCTTTGTGTTTGTTATAGTCTGTGTTGGAGTCTTTAGGATTCTACCCTTCTACTGTTTTATTTGGCCTGGCAGGTCACTTTACGGAAATCCTCATGCCAGCTACAAAAAGTGCTGGTGTTCACTGGAGAATGTCAGGTTTGTGCAAATATTCTAATGTTTATAGGCTTATGTTTTGAAAGGACTATATCCAGATATGTCTGGCCATCAGAAAAAAGGCACTTGTGTGCAAATGGCTGATTTGAAAAGGAGAATTGGAGCAAAAACAAGAAAAAAACTAGTGTTGTATAATGCCATTGTTATGTAGCCAAGATTGCAAGGAGCAGCTTAATGAGAAAAGTCTAAGGATACATGTTCTGTGCATGTCAGTTTTTTTCCATTAGGTAATACAGTTTAGTCCCACATTTCAAAGGCTTGCTCCATGTCCGTTAGTATCTTTAAAAATGTCCCTGTGTGTGTATGTGTGTTTGCATGTCCTTCCTAGGGTTAAAATCGACCATATTGGGATGCTGCTTGGGCTCTGGCTCCCCTTTCACCCTAAATTGCCATTGGTATTAGAATAATGAAATGTGTGAAATTGAAACCGTTCCGCCACTTGCACGAATATTGCACAGTCCCGTTGGCTAAAATCTTACACAAAAAGCAAGTATGCCCAATTTAATGATCGTCTGACTAACGATCATTTACTTTAACAACCAAGTCTTAAAAACGTCCATTCGTTATAAAAGCAAAGTCTTTTAACTCACCATTGTGGCCATACACAGCTGGTCACCTTAACAGCCAGTCAGGTGCAGATCCATAAACAGAAGTCAGTTTTGTGTTTTTGTGCAACTACCTTAACGCTTGTGTGCTTGCTTATCCCACATTTGGACTAGAGACTATTTGAGCTTGGATGATTGATTTTATTTGAACTTGTTTGTGCAAGTTATTTATGTTTATTTCACTGCTTGTTAGTAACAAGGTGTAAATAGCATTCGTAAGTGCATGTTTCTTACCTATTGTAGGTTTGCGAGCCCCTGTACCTACATTATGCATTTTTAGCCTTGAGCAAACAAAAGTATTAGGTCTATCATACCATGCTACAGTAGTCCCTTAGACAGGGCTGTAATAGTACATTTACCTTGTTTTTTATAATTATTTGTCAATTTTGATCAGTTACAAATCTGGCGGGATTGGGGATGCTGAGCAGATGGTGCCATTCCACTGGCAGTTTCAGTGGTATCAGTGACACATGTATGTAAAGTTTCCAGACAGCTGTCTTGTTAAAATACCATTTATATTTTAAAGTATTGTAGCATAATAGTACCTGTGCTTTTATGCCTTTTTCCTACCCCCACCACCAAGGCATGTAACCCTGGTCAATAAAAGCGTGTATACACTGATGACAATGCAATTTTATACTATTCATGTTTGCGTTCATTCTGACAAGAGGTCATTTAAGATGCAAAATAAAGAATTTTGTATCCTTATTAGTATACTGCTCGCAAAAATGAAACACCCTTATTTTTGTAAAGCAATGTAGTTTAAAGCTTAATAGATAAATTTGATCCATCAGGAGTCGTACTGCTGTACAGTCAGAACCCACAGAAATGTTTGTTCCTGCTAGCATAGTCTGACATTCTAGGATCATACCTTTATTACATTTATTTGTTATGAGTGCTGTGAGCGTAGGTGTACCCTAGCGAATCCCAGTGTCATTCCAATATAGATCAATAGTGACCTGTGTCTCCTGGAGAGAGGTTTACCTGTCACTATGACAACACTCTGCCAGGGGGTCACAATCCTGGAGGAGGGAGACATCAGTTCCTGTAATCTGGAGTAGATAGGATGGGGGGCAGGGCGGGTCTAAAATGAGAATTGATCCATGTGTCAGTTCATTCACCCTTAGAGGCTACAGGAAGAAAATCATCATTCCACTTTGGAACAGTCACTTCTTCGTCTTACAAAAAAGGTGAAATCAATAAAACGTAAACCCTTGAAATCAGAAACATATTAGATAAACTATTATTATTATTATTATTATTATTATTATTGTTATTATTATTATTATTTTCAGCTAATTACAAGTAACAAGCAAAAACAGTTCTGAATGGATAAGTGATCAACCCCCTGATTAAGGGCTTGTAGAGCCCATTTTTTGCTTTAATTACAGCAATTAGTCCGTTTGGATATGTACCTGGGAGTGAGATAGTGATGTAAGGATGGTTTGAGTAAATCAATGTAGCTTTACATTTAAACCTGATTTAAGATTTTTGTTAATCTTATACAGTAAATAAATCTATATATGTAGAATAGAATTCATGCCTCAGTTGTTATTTGTTGTATGTTTTGGGTTATTCAATTTTTATAATATATTTGTCAAATATCTATATAAAAAAAACACGTTTTTTTCTCTGGGTGCTTTGGTTTCTTCACACAATAGAAAACAATAGTTAGGTTAATAGATTACTCTAAACTGTCCTGATCTGTATTTATTCGATTCGTTTTTTTTATGTAAACAGGTACATCATTGTAACCTTGAATCGATGTCTCAAAACCATTCTCATATTGTAAAACGTTTGGAAGACGATTTTTTTTAATGAATGCACTGATTTTCCTCTGATGCACTGACTTGAAACCTCTGAGGCGTTATAGAGATGCTTCAATAGGGAAGCTTAATAGGAAGCTTAGACATTTGTCTATGTATTCGGTGATCTGAAAGTCTAACTGGGAACGTTATGATGTAACACATCCGTTGCCTGTTGTCCACCACAGCCGCAGAAGCATTGGTCCATGCTTTTGTTACCTGTTGGTTAGATTACTGTAACGCCATTCTATATGGACTTCCTGCTAAGTCACTATCCTCGGATGCTGACCAACACTAAACAGTTTAAGCATCTTGTGAAGCACTTACACTGGCTGCCGATTTCCATGCGCATTTAATGCAAAATCCTTCTACTGACCAGAGATCAGTGGAAGCAGATATCCTGGAGGTTCAGGCTGTGCACGATCTGGAATCCTTCTTCTTTACGGGTTTTTGTTAAAAATGTTGTGTACTTTGTTTTGATTATTGCTGTAAAGTGAGCTTGGATTTGTGAATGGTGCAATATAAATGGAACTTATTATTATTATTATTATTATTATCAATTATCATTATTACAATCCGGTCAGTGTCAGCAATCTTTTAACATAATAGCGTAGACAGTTTCTGGATCAGTAGATAATATAATTATGACAAAAGAGAACGATATCTAATTACCTTATTTTATAATGCAAATGAAAGACTTCATATAGTTTCTAAATTACAGTTATTTTCCTTTTCAATGAACCCCAAAACATCTCAAACAGTCATTTTACAGATTAAAACATTTTTTTTCTCTATTTGAAATCAGTTTGTCTGGTTTCTAGGCGTAATAGTGTCCCTTTTTCTTATGAAAAAATCAGGAGGCTGAGCTCAATTCACTGCTGGTTCACCCAAAGTATCACACCACTGGAGATCAAGATAGCTGTAGTACTCCAAAAGAGCTGTAAATATTTAATGGACATGAAGAACTGCTTGTGGCATTTAAACTTGACACTTCCACTTGGCCTTGCTGTACTGTCCTTTCTTAGCCTCAATCTTTCAGTATACTTTTCCTTCTACCTCCGCCTCTCCTTTACTCGTGGTAGCTTCTATCTGTCTATCAATGTAAGGCACGATCTAATCTAATGGAACGTGGAGGTGGGGCTGACAAAACTGTTTTGTTATTGATTAGTGACAGTGTGTATACTGTATCACACCATTGACAGAAATAGAGATATCGACAGCCTGTTTTGTTGGTGCCACTAAAACATGTTCTATTGTATTTCTAAACTTGTTTAAAGAGTAAAGATCTTTTTTTTTCAATACTGGACCAGTACAGCATTTTTACAGCATAGATACAGTCTGATCATATGGTACTGTATCGCACTGACTTCAAAGCTCTGTTTAAAGACCTCGTCAATATCTATGAAATCTCTTTAAGCCCATTTCAACCCTTCTTTTCTGTATAGCCATTCTTAACTACTTTATTACAATACTACAAATATCTGTATAGTGCCTATCAAAATCCTTATATTTTGTCATATTACACCTTTGGTTTCCAGCTGTATGTACACATTATATATGTTTACTGAAAACTAGTTAAAGAAAAGTAAAATTTAGATTTAGTAAAGGCCAGGTCAAAGTCCTAACCATAATGTAATAGAAATGTTGTGGAACGAGTTCATGAATTTACTCAAATCCAAAAGCATTTTGGAGTGACAAATCCAAGTTTGACATTTGCCGACAATATGCTATATATGGTAATTATACCATTGCTAAAACAGCAACAGCATATGTATTGACTTTAAACGTATAGAACGCTTAAAATATATTAATTATCTAACATGCCTGAAGCAGGGGATGTTGATTGGGGAGTGTCATCTCCCAGGGCGGCAGCAGGAACCCCTGCCAAACCCTATAATGGAACTGCATTCTGTCCAGGGTGCAAATTGTTTAAAGCAAGTGGTAATGCAATGGGTTTGAATTGTTTTCTTTCTGCATTACAAAGATCTTCCTTTAAAAGCACTACAATGCCATACACAAAGTATATATACTGCAACAATTTACAATTATTCCTTTTTTTAATAATTCAGTAGCTTTATGCCATGCCATACCTTGTGTTGTCCACAGTGTCACAACATTGCAAAATGCAAAAATATCAGGTCCATTATATCACCCTCCTAAGTGTCATGTCTCAGCCATGTTTCCCAGAACCTACTGTGGTTATTAAACAGTGCATTTCTTTATGAAGCAGGAAAAACAAGGATCGGAAGCAAGTATCAGGCAAACATAAAATTCATGCATTAAAATCAATTCTATTTAATTCAAATGTATTTCTATAGCGCTTTTTACAACGGAGCATTGTCTCAAAGCAGCTTTACAATCTTACATTATCTTAAAAGGTCAATCCCAAGTTGAGCAAGCCTAGGGCGACGGTGGAAAGAAAAATCTCCCTGAAAGTAGAAGGAAAAAACCTTGGGAGGAACCAAGACTCAGGAGACCATCCTACATGGGTGGTCTAGATGTTAATTAAATAAATACCTAAAAGTATATTAAATTCTAGCAAAATTAGGTAAGTAACGCTTTGAATCAATAATAAATCTATAGTAAAATTTTAATTAGTAATAAAATAAATAAACTAAATTATACAAAAAATAGATTATAAACTGAGTCCTCAGTGGGAGGTCCTTAAAAGCACATTGTCTCCTAATAACTAAATGATGGAGGGAGTTCCTGCACTCGGGTGGGACTGGTTATTGTTGATGACCAGTATAGGTGATTCTGAGCTGGAAGAATATCTGGTTGTGTGGTGCTGGAACTGGTACCGGAAGATCAGCTCTGAGAGAAAGAGAAAATGTAGTTATTGACGGGTTAGGAGCACAGAGTCTATTATTAATCACTGATGCCTTGTGCAGCATGAAAACTCCGGCAGCACTAGGCAAGAGGCAAGAGCCAACCTGAGTCTGAACCTAGCTAAAGTGAGATTTTATTTATTCCATATTTGTGGTACACAGTGGGACTGTGGTAGCCTAACGGTTAAGGTACTGGACTCTGGACCAGAAGGTTCAGGGTTCAAATCCCACCTGTGCCAAACTGCCACAGTTGGGTCCCTGAGCAAGGCCCTTAACCCACAATTGCTTGAATTGTAAGACTGTATCAGTTGTAAGTAGCTCTGGATAAGGGTGTTTCCTAAATGCTGGAAATGGAAATGGGAATACCTGGGGGGGCAAGTATGAGAAAGCTTTTCCCCCTGCTGTTACTTTTATAATTCTAGACAAGCTGGATTGTAAGACTCTAAAAGTTCACGCAGATAATGTGGGGCCAGACCATGTAGAGCTTTATATGTTACAAGAAGTATTTTATAATCAATGCGAAATGTAACTGGTAACCAGTGTAGAGACGACAGAACAGGACTGATGTGACCTTGTGTGCTTATAAATATATAGGCACAGTCAAGCAACTTTGGAAAACCCTTCAATCACATTTCTCCCTTAGTCTGATGCTCTGTTTGCTTCAGTTGCAATGAGTTTTTTTGTTTCATGTTGTTTGTTTTACTGTACTAATTAAGTACCAAACCATGACCATCAGGTGCGTACTGAACGGTGACTTATGTGCACCATTACACCCATTTTACCCCTGTAAATTGTTAGTTAGGAAGAAATGAAGCGGAACCCCCTTTTCTCACGTGTCATTGGCGTTACTTCTGGCAGGCCGCTTGTTTTCACGTTCACTTAACATGCTGTCTAAATGATTCCTCGAGAGAGCAAGTGTATGGTGATGCTGAGTAGTCATCACATTTTTGTCAGTTTGTTTATTTCTGTGTGCGAACGTCGATCAGTTGCTTTTTTTATTACATGAGAAAAGCATCTGGTTTGATTATGCCAGAAAAATAGTTTGCTGCTCTCAAATTATTATTTTGGTTCTGTTGACGTGTTTGCGGGTTCCTGCCGTATGGTGCCAATTTTGTCAATAATTCCACATTTGCTTTTCTTCATGCTGTGACAATTTGACCTGCATATTAGCACAGCTGATGCCAACAGCTAAGGCTCTTTAGAAATGTAATTATATTTATGTATGACAATCAAGTGAAAATGTCATATTTATTGTAGCAACTTTAGAAATTGGTTAGCATTAGCTTATCAGTATAAAAAGGCTTGCTTTCCAATAATTGAAGTTCATGGGCAAGAAGATGAACACAGTGGGAGGTGAAGCCCTGCACAATACACGTCAAGTCCCTATGCCACATTCTGCTCTCATCTTTGCACTTGGCTAGAGTCCGATTTTTATGGATGACCAAATTGCACGTTCATTTTTTAAAAGGACACTGGTATGTCAACCCTAACCCTATCCTTCATACAGCGTCTGAAACTGATGTACTGCCACGCTGTGTGCAATTTTTAGTTGGTGCCTTTTAAAATTTTTGCATTGATCACATGGGTTAGAATCAGGCTGACCAATCAGTTCGCTCATCAGGCAGAGTAGTTCATTGTGCCTATATGATAAGAAACATGCTGTTTATTAAAGACATGAATATTAAGATAAGACATTGTAACGCGACCATGGTGGGAATTCAGAGTATCTGGAAAACCACAACACCCAAAACATGGAAACTCCACACAAAGAACCCAGACAGGAACGGCCAGGACTGAAACCAGTGACCATCTTGCAGTCAGTCGATAATACTACAAACCGAACTGCTGCTACGGTTATTATAGCAGTGCTGAAACAATGGTATATCTAATATAAACGAGGACTAAGACTTCTAGTCCTGTAAGTCTATAAGATAAGATAAGAAATCTCTGCGACACATTAAAAGAAGGGGTATTAAAGAAAGCCAGAGTGGACAGGGAGTTTTCAATGTGTTTACACAAACAAACGTAGCACACGTGGTGTGAAGGTCCCACTGCGTTAAAATTCGCATCCTTTTTTCCCACTGTAAAAGAAATCCTGCTCTGTGTGAATAGGCTTTTCTTTGTATATGCTGGACCTAGCTAAGAATTTTTTTTCTTTGCAAACTAACGGAAACCGGGACCCTGCTGTCTATGCGATTTTTCCAGGTTGACATTTATTCAGTAGGAGTGTAAGAATACACTCTGCTCTCCGTGATTCATGTAAACAATACAAACCAATCGACATTTAAAAAAAACATTTTAATCCAAAAAAATAAAAATTACTAGATTACTAGAAATAGAAGTGCAAGATTGTAAATAAAACGTTCTGTATCGTCATTATTTACAAAATAACCCAATTAAAACATTTTTTGTGTTTCTGAGGAATAGCAATTCAGCGTGTGTTTATAGGACTTAGTGTAAATCCGAACACTTAAGTTCAGCATGAAAACGTAATGCTGTCAAAAAATATTAATAATCAGTAGGGAAACGTTAACTACCATGGCTTTTTACTAGTGTTGCACCAAAACGTCTGGTTTCAGGCCTCCTCTGCTTTCCTAATTCTGTTATTTCATTCATCACACCCTGTGCTATTTAAAGCTCTTGTGGCCAGGGTAAAGTCTTACTCTTTCATTTTGTTTGTGTACCAAGATCAATCCCTTGTTCCCTAAGCTCTCCCTAAGTTTGTTTGCTTATCTGCATTTTTCTGGCCCACTCTGATGGCTCGCCACCTATTCACAGAACATCTGTCTTAAAAAAAAAGTCAACAGGAGTGCTTAAAAATGTTAGTTTTACAGGATAAACCTGGCCATTAGCTTTGCCACACTCGGTACAGATGAACTTGCCACTGGAAAAGACCTTTATTTAACGTAATACAGACTTTTTTCCGTTTGCATGCTCTTCACTGTACTACACTGCTCACACCAATTAGGGGATGTTTCATTATGGGATGTTTCATTCTGATGTATCCTTAAATTTTTGTGAGCAGTATATATTTCCGATGTAAAATGAAAACATACTGTAAGTCTCAGGCCTCCTTTATGTTAGATATACCGTTGTTTTAGCACTGCTACAATGACCGTAGCAGCGGTTCGGTTGGTAGTACCGTCGCCTGACTGCAAGATGGTCATGGGTTCAGTCCTGGCTGTTCCTGTCTGGGTTCTTTGTGTGGAGTTTGCATGTTTTGGGTGTTGAGTGCTTGATTCCTACGACGGCCCAAGGATCTTAGGTTAGGTTAGTCAGTGTCTCTAAAGGGCACCTGGTGTGTGAATGTATGTGCTCTACGATGAATTGGTACCCTGTCTTGTGTCGTTGCTGCTTTGTAACCTATGCTGCCACCTATTCATCCCCTTTCCCTGACCCTGTTCAGGATCAGGTGGATGAGCGAGCAAGCGAGGGAGTGAATGAATGATGATGACCACGTATAGTAGAATTGTTTCTCTTTATTAGAATACAACCAGAAATACAATTAATGTTTGCAGTATTAACAAACGGAGGGAAATAACAGCTCCCATGGCTAGTATGACAAGTGTTTAATGTAATCTCCCAATATACCTGCCAAAAGCAGCGCCTGGCAATTTAGTTGGAATGCCAATTTGAAATGTATTCAGTGTGAATAAGCTTGAACATGAGTGGTCTTTTTGGCATGTAGCAGCCAAGAATAATTTTTTCCAGAATAAGGGAGGTGGGTAAAAATAATGATATATCCTACAGCTCACCAATTTTGGGACGAAGATTAGTGGATAAGATCACTTCAAATGTTGGATTTTTGTGTCCAGTTGTTGTCAGTTTTGTATATGGTCATTATACCATTGTGCATACTTTCGCACAGCATTGTATATCACAATCCAACTGATATAAAGCGTTTTAATTCCTGCTTTTAGAAAAAATTGATGGCAAGCATGTATTCGCCCAGTGCGTCATGGCTTCCGTTGTTTCCCAATCACTTAAGGCGTGCTTCTGTGTTACCGGTCCACTGTCAGGAAAAGGAAATAGTCCAGATATGCTCATGCTGTTTTTGTTTTCTGTGTGTTTTGATAGGGCAGTGCACTGCGTTTGGTAGGAAAAGCTTGAGTGATTAAGCTCACCAGTGACACTACAGTTATTCATATACAGTTGTTGCTTCTCCAACTGTGGCTTCCAGAAGCTTTGGCTGGAGTGAGTGTGAGGCCTGTCTAACACAGATAGCCAATTCCCACTGACAAGGTGCCAGTGCTGATACCGGAGTCATTATCTATTCTCGTTTCCAACACTGGATGGTTCTTGGACAGATATATTGGTACATTTCCATCACCATAATGTTGCAGATATACTATGGTAGCATCGTTTCATCACCATGGCCGCTCAATACATGGTTAATGCAAACATAACCAAGCAGAAACCGACCTCTCCATTTTAATCAATTTTCATTACTTGTGTGTCGATGCAACCGAGACCTGTGTCTGAACTTCACAGTAAAGAGTGAACTTGAGTTACTTATTCCACTCTCAGGGCAGTAGGCGTATCTGTTGTGGCTTCCAAAGAGTCTGGCCAGGTCAGAAATAGGGTCGATATGCGAAAGGACTATCTAAACTATACAATATGCATCACAATACTTGTCAGGGTACAATTATATCGATACATTGCAATACGATGCGTGCTGCAATTGTTTTGATATTTCATATTCCTCACTGAAAATACAAAAATTGCTTCTATACAATTTATGCTGCATAGTCTGAATACATCTCATTTATAATTCATTATCTCTCATATAACTCATTTTTTATAATTCATCAGACAAATGGAGTCAAAGCGCTGTACTGCAATCTACAAGAGCAAAGATTGTAGCTTATGCACCATGTTTTTTTTCCTTCCTTCAGAAGCTAAAAATCGGTCCAGTTTAGGGCGAAAAATAAATATTTCAGTATATTCCAAAACTGTTTTCTCCTTTTTTTCAGGTCAGAAAGGTGCATGGAAAAGTGACTGTCTTTTTATATCTCTGCAGTGATTGGCTAATAAAAGTTCAATTAGATGTGTGAGGAGCTATATATATATATATATATATATATATATATAGTGAAACATTTACCTGGTTTCTTATTTAATTCCAGAGATGTACCTATTTTAAACTGTAATCCCTAACCTGTGTTGGATTGGCCAGTGACCACTAGTTCCCAGCGTAATCAACCATGACTGGTGATTGGTTCCGTACAACAATTTTGTCGGTCACGTCTATGCTTGTGCACCGCACAACTGCGACAGCTTTGCGTTTTTTTATAACTATTTTTATAACTAACTTTCTAACTATATTTCTGAATTCAGGTTTTGTTTACGGAACGTTTTGCGAATGAGGCTCTACCACTCAAACCTCTGCTGTCACATGTTGATGATGAGGAAGTGTGCATAACATACTACTACACTGTTCACAAAAAATTCATATAAATATTTCAAAATGAATATGAAGATGATCCCACAAGAACTGCTGGGCAGTCTGATCCTGTCCATGCCCCATCAGTATCAGTGTGTTTTGGCAGTCTTCTGTGATCATACACCCTACTGACCAGTCAATATATGACACTCTTGTTCAGTTTGACAGTTTTACCCCCATGAATATATCACTTACTACTCAATCACCGTAAATGAGTTTGCATCTCGTTTGAATAATCGAACAACTTTACCTTTCTGATGATCTTGTTTAATGAAATAAAATCAACGGCCTTGTATTCATTTTGAAATATCCCCTATTTTTGTGAGCAGTCTATTTGTTTGCCGTCCACATACCCCTTTAGACTATATTAATCCTTGATTGTACCCGGCAGTTTATTTTATCTCTCTAGAACTCTTCTAATTCCGCATAAACTAGTTCACAATCCTGGGTGGTGTGGTACAGTTGCTTCCCTGCAGTCTCGTGGGGAGGCTTTATCACATAGCATGCATCAAGCATCGGCATTGACCGCGACAGAGAGCTGCCATTGCGGTATGATAGCGAAAAGTGTAACCGCAGTACTCAGTTATTGTGGTCTGAACAAAAGTAGATCCTATAACAGGATTGGGTTCAGTGTTGGGTCACAAACTTTGATGACACATTTCTGTAAAAAAACGTGGGAACAGTGACTCATTCAGCTTCGCCCGACTGTCTTATATCCTTTCTCTCTATCTACGTTCATCTGTCTGAACATCAAGGCAACTGTGGTGAAAGACTGCCTGTTTCTGTCCTCTTACGTTCCACCATCTTTTTCTCTTTCGTTCTTTCTCTCCATCAGTTAGAATTATCTCCCTAATCTCGAACAGCTCAATAAGTTCATTTCTGAATACTAAACACTTTGTCGCCGTTTCCTCATTCCTTAAGCGTCTACCATGGTAATTCCGCTCTCTCGAATGGTGACGTTCCTCTCGCAGGCCTCATTAGAGACAAAGGATTACACAGAGGTCACGTCAAGATGGAAAACCGATCATGTGATATCTGAAGTAGCATTTGCAAGAAGCAATAAAAGCTAAATTTACTTTACCCCTGGTGAGAATTTAAATTGTCTGAGTGAATAAGGTGCGTGTGGGAGTGTGTGTCATGGTGGATAAGTGCTGATGGATTTGAGAAAATCTGATCATGAGTCAGCAGTAGGTATTGTCCTCTTATAAATAAACCCCAGTGGTGAAGAATGCACTGCTTTTTAATGAGTCAGGACAGGCAGAAGCCTGAACCTGGATGAAAGTTCACATTTGCCAAACCATTAACTGTACAGTTGGGTAAATGTAATCAATATATAATCATAACTGACTGAGTGTCTTATCATAGCATAATAACATGCTGCCTCCGCCAATGTAGTAATGGTTTTACTTTACTACAGACGTGGCGGTATCCTTGGCACAGTGGTCACTTGGAGTTCACTTAGGAAAGAGTTGTTCTGCTGTGATGTCATTGAATGTATTACCAATGGTAACCGAGCTAGGAATTAAAGGCACGTATGACTGCATTATCAACTGCCAGTTTAATGCCATTAGGTACTGTTTTGGCCTAGGCTTATCTGGAAGATGCACATTATCTCATAGTACGTTTGATCTACAAGACTGCATAAACAAAAGCTGTTATTTATTGGACATAGTCAGCTGATGAAATGTAAGCTGTACTTAAACTGTATTAGGGCTGTCAAAATGAGCATTGTTAATCACTAATTATTTGCAATCACAATTTACATGTACTGCTGAAGCAGCCATAGTTGGACATATTGTCTGAAATGATCCACTAGTCCCCATTTGCCATCTATAGGAGAATTAGAATACAGGAAACAGATTTTAAGCATTTTGGAAATTTCCATCACAAACACGATTCCAGTGTTGGGATTGGAAGGATGTGTTCCAGTTTGATTGTGTTCAGGGCCACTAATTAGTTTCATGTATGAACTCTTTGAATTGGTATAATAACAGAAATGGGTCGGTGGCAAGGATGAAAAACTCCCAAAACATCATAAGGACAGAGCTTAAAAAAGTTATTCTCCTTGGGTGGCTTAGGTGTTAGATATAAGATTTGAACTACTTTAGCTAGTCAGATAAGTTTGTAGTAATAGTTCAGTTCAAAAAACAGAAACCAAGTCAATGTTAACAGATCAATAAAAACTGTGGTAGGTTAAGGTACTGGACTCTGGATCAGAAGGTCCAGGGTTCAAATCCCACCTCTGCCCAGATCCCACAGTAAGACTGTATGAGTTGTAAGTTGCTCTGGATAAGGGTGTCTGCTAAATGCTGGAAATGTAAAAACATCCCATAAATGCTTGAATGGTCTCATATTTGTTGGGACTCCATGGCACTGTGCATTATTCTGCTGGAATATACCTTTATTGTAGGGGGGTACATGATGTTCATGAGGAGCTGCAAATGGTTTAGGTTTAGGTAGATCTAATTTGTGCCATGATAATATTCTACACACCAGGATTCAGTTAGCAATCTTACAGCCACAAGTTGTGAGACGAGTGTTGTGCCCGGTGGCAAGGCATCAGCAAAAACACACTGGTCGGTCTTCTGCTCACATATTCCATAGAAGCAAAAGAATTCTACACTACCGTGTGTGAGTGTGTGAGTGTGTGAGTGTGTGAGTGTGTGAGTGTGTGTGTGTGTGTGTGTGTGTGTGAGTGTGTGTGTGAGTGTGTGTGTTTGATTTTGTGTTTATATTCAGCCTATACAACATTGTTTGTGTATTGACCAGGTCAGACTGAAGCGTGCTGGCTTGTGTTGTGTATGCGTGTAGGTATATAGACCGTGATATGGAGTCCTGAGTGTTTGTTATGTGAGTGCATTTCCCTGGAGACGTATAGCGTTAAATTTCAAGTGGGCGGTCATTGAGGTGACAGACTGCTAGCAGTGCCCACAGATGCTCAACTCCCAAAGGCATGCTGTCTATTTAGCTTTTCTGACCCTCTTCACTCCTCTGTTTATCTGTCAAAGTGGGTGGAACTATCATGACCCGGTGTGGATCAGCTGTGAACATTGATATTCAGATCCAGAACAAATGGACTGATCCTTTAATCCTGCTTCGAGCTCATCAGTAGCTTGATTAGGAGCTCAAATCAGGTGGGTCAGCGACTTGCCAAGCCTGACGTTTTGCGCATATAAAAGAGAACTGGGCTACACATCTCTGCACACTGTCGCTCACAGCTGATCACTCTTAGAGACACCAATTGACCTAACTCATGCATTCGGAATGTGGGAGGAAACCAGATCACCTGGAGGAAACTCGCAAATGTGCCAAGAATGCAAACTCCACACAGATGAGCCAGAGGTTGCCATCAAACCAGGATCTCTAAAGCTAGGCAACTGGACTAACCATTTGCGCCGCTGTGTTTCCTGTTGCTCTGGATAAGGGCATCTGCTAAATACCTTAAATGTAAAAATGTAATGAGTAATGGTTT
>JAUZST010021356.1:18897-32251 GCA_034779995.1 Parotocinclus haroldoi
ACATTTTAGAAATGATATAAGCGTGATATATATATATATATATATATATATATATATATATATTCTCCATCTCTTTATTAGAATAGAACTAGAATATACAGGGAATTTGTAAGCAGTATAAGAAAGCTGTTTTGGGGGCTAGAGTGGTGAGGATTCTGTGTTTCTTATCCTTACACCTGAGCTTCAGCAACATCTGGGAGCTTCACTGGACCCTTCTACAGTCTCAAGAAGCCTGTTCAGGAATTCAGGCCCTTCTTTTTGGAAGGGTAGCGGCGAAAAACCCACCTTTTTGGAATGGGAACAGGCAGCAAAGGCTGGAATATGCTAAAGCTCACAAAGCTTGGAATGAAGATCAGTGGAAAAGAGTATTATGGAGTAAAGTCCAGTGTCCAGGAGTAGGAGTCCAGATTTGAACGTTTTTTTGGTTGAATCGTCAACAATATGTTTTATATGGTCATCATGGCATGGCTAAAATAACAAATCTAACGGTGGCCTAAGACTTTTGCACATTAGTGCATTTTTTTGTAAGTTTCCTGCAGAGGTACATTTTTCCAACAATCCTACACAGGGTGGGGCAAAAGCCCAACCCCAGACGCCAGTGACTGTACGTTTTTGACTAGTCGCTCCAATTCCCAAACACACACTGATCATATTGATCAACTTCTTGGATAAGATGCTGATCCTTTTTCTTGACCGTACACTCTCACTCCTGGAGCCAGGAGTTCAGAAATCAGACTCACTTGGATTGGATCTTAATCTGAACCGATGAAGCACAGATGCTGTTGTGCTGCTCAATTTAGTAGTGCTCATGTTTTGTCGACACTCCGTCTGTATCATTTGGTTTATATAATGATGTGCATTTTGCTCCCTAGAACATAAACAAGCCTAGTGCTAATTACAAACTGTTCTAACGAGCAGTAAGTGAGAATGCTTGATGACGAGACGGATCCAGCCCCCTCGCTGCTGATTTATGTCTAACAGATGGTTAATGGTCATTTCGCTACAGCACGCCTGAGAGATCTGTAGAGAGCAAAGCGTACGTCCGCTTTTAGACCTTGTAGTTTGTAGATTGTGCCGGAATCATTTTTCGATAGGATTTGACGGTTCTTAAATTTGGGAAGGAAGTGCGTGTTAGCGAGCGCGGCCGTGAATTATATCTAAATATGACGTTATAAGCCGAATGCTCTGATCCGTAGTGGGTGAGCTCTTGTGCATCCAGCTGGAGGGTAAATGTCCCGGCTGCAGGATTATCGGGGGCGCGGCTCAGAGCGCATGCCTAGCCGACTCTGAATTACTGAAGCACAAGAATAAAACGTGGAGCATGAAATTAGCTGTGTTTGAGAGCTAGATCGCTCATGTGCATTTCGTCTCTCCGTCCTTGTTCTCTCACTCTCGCTTTTGACATTCTGATATTGTATTTTTATTTATCTCCTAAATTTGGGCTTGATTTGCTCGCAAGGAAGGACGTCTAGCATAGCACAATGCTCACGCGAGCCATAGGTCTTTGTTGGAGCGATTTGATTTTCTGAAAGGCACGTTCCATACGCCACATCCATCTGCACTCTTGGAATTTATTATCTCGGGCTTTCTCTGAAAAATAGGCCCATAATTGGCCGTGATGGTGCAATAAAGCACTTATAGTCCGACCCGGCTTTTAGCTGCACTCTGTGCTAATTAATTCTCGTATGTTCCTGTATGATGAGAGATTTGTAGTAATCTTTTAAACCCCCCCCTTCAATTTTTTTTTTTTTAGTGAGTCCAGGCATCAGACTTTTAACGTTGACCAGCAGCCACTGTGTGTTACACGGTGCATGTTTATTTACTCTGGCGAGCGCATTTACTGCAGTGTTTGCATATTAGATGCTCCGAGAATTCATTAGTGTTGAATACACAATCTGACAGAAGGCTCCTGAGAAGAGAAATTGATTCCTGTTTAACAGCCACACAATGTTGCGCGATCTTCCTAGTGGCCTTTCCAAAGATCTAAGTGAAACCTTTGAAACATGGAAGGTTTGTTTCCCCTAAAGAACATCAGAATTGTAGATCATTCTTTTTTTATGCAAAGAGCATGATCTGTACGACGGGGGTACTAAATTTAATCATGGAGGTGTACGATGTGGCATGCATTCTGTTTATTATGCCTGATGCGCAACTGGTCTGATGCAATTGCAGTTTTTGCACACCAGAGGGTTCCCATGCACATTAGTGTGGCACGTTTCTGTGTAAGAAGTACTATTTTGGATTGTTATTCTTCAGATGGAACAAAGGAATGTTTTCAATAGATTATTTAATGTATGGTGAAGCTACAGTAGCACATTTTAGAACTGTTTTTAGAGCAGTTTTTTTAGAATTTTTTTAAATTGCAATGAACGAAAAAATAGGTTTCTCTTTAAAAAACTGATTCAAGAAAAAGTCCATTTTAATGCATTGTAAAAAAACCAAACGTAAGAGAATTGTGAGCTAAGCGTATCATTACATGCGTTTTTGTAGTGGATTCTAAAGGGTTATTTAGCACTGTACTGAGATCATGAGTTTAACTCGTGAGTTTCACAAACCTTCGTCCAGTTAGGGCTTGGAACTATGGGCAAGACTTAATGTGTTTAAAAAAAAGCCCCTCATTTTGACAGGTGTTCAAACGTTCGGTCCCGGCTATGTCTGTGTGGAGTTTGCATGTCCTCCCTGTGTCTTTGTGGGTTTTCTCCTGGTGCTCTGGTTTCCTCCCATGTTCCAAAGCTGTGTGTTAGCTGCACAAATTTCTTATCATTGCAGTGCACTAGGTAGCATAGGTAACATTTAACACAAACACTAATCTCTTTCGTAACCTTATCAGCAATACTGCTACATCATATTAATTTACACGCAGAAAAACGTCAGGTTTATATTCGAGACGTACGTCTTGTCAGCCAATATTTCTTACACGCCATTTTCAACTTCAGGTGTGTCAGGGTTGCCATTCAGTGAATTTCGTTCTTCACAACCAAGAGCATAATGAGACCAAAGTTAGCCTCCTGAGGTTTTATTCCATTAATGTGCTATTTTTTTATTAGCCCTCTTCTGGTTGGGGGTGGGGCAAGTTCTGGGAGATACGAATGGTGCCTATTAGACCTTTAAATTAGGAATTACCTCTGAGTGAAAACTGTGCGATGGTGGATGGATTTTATAATCGTATATCTAAGGGATTGCCGAGAGGTTAAGCAAGTGTAACCAGTGTGTATTTGCCTGGGTAACACTGTGCAGGTGCCTAGCAAAAAGATCAGACTCGCCACACTTGGAAGATGTCACCCAGGCTTTTATTTTGTAGAATTTAATTCGTTTAATTAATGGCATTTCCTATGATTAGAATTCAGTACCGGCATAGGCATACTGATTATTCTTAGTGTTTTAGATTGGTGTTTTGTTTTTAGAGTTTTACAATGTGTTTTGCGCTTATAATACTGTATTAGTTTATGTACCATATTTAGACACAGCTGATATTTTGCCACACTCCAGCCGCGAGAATGAAGTATGTACTTCATTTTGAACTGCATTTACATTTTTGGGCTTTTTACTTCATTTTTAAAGAACTTACATTACATGCTGTTCTCACGATTGGGCGATTCCATTGTTTCAGGAAAAACATTGCACTGATTTGAAATCATTAAATTTCCTTTTTAAAATGGAGTTAAAAGGTTGGATGAACATCGTCCAGTGTGGTGACGCCATAATGTTTTTCAGGAGCAGTAGAAATGAGTGTGTGGAGGACGTAGGAAGGTGTATGTGCCCTGCAGGTTGCCGTAGCACATTTCTCCAAAACTGTATCCTGAAAACAAAAGAGAGTAAAAAATGCATCCTGCTCTGAATTTATTTCCAGCGTGACTGGGATGCAGAGAAACAGTAAATCAGTCGCTGCTTAGCTTGCACCAGTGCGTGAAATGATTACAGTAATGAATTTTCTCAGAGGAACTTTATCATGCCAGATTCTTTGTATCACGCTCGGCTGTTGAGGGTGTGCTGGAGCAACGTGGCCTCCCAAGAACTGCGAATTTAGCTTTACTAATCTGATTAAAATCGGTGCTATGATGTAATACGATGCTTCCAGCACATGCCTACCAATAAGATTTATTCAGTGTTATTAGAGTAATTACTGATCACTCACCTTCCAGTTTATTAGAGACATTCACATATATACACACACGTGTGTGTGTGTGTGTGTGTGTGTGTGTGTGTGTGTGTGTGTGTGTGTGCATATACATATAAATAACTATATTATTTTTTTTATATTATTATTAATCAAGAGTTGAAGCCATTGTTTTTTAAATGAAATAATTAGCTATAATTTGCAAGTTACTGTTTCTCCTCATGCTCAGGTCTGCATTGTGTTTGCTGATTTACTAATTTGTGGAAACAGTTTGCACTGCTTTAATTTTATACCAGAGTCAGTGCCTTAATTACAGCCGAGTCTCCACTGCAGGAACAAACAGCTTTAACAGAGTTCATACTGATGAGCCAGAATCTGTTTCATGCCCTTAAGAATTACGGTAGCCTTTATAACTACTCTGTGTTCACATGTTGAAAAGAATGTCGGTTAAAAAATATTTCAACATAAAAGTTTGCTTAAATGTTTGGGCATGACTGTTGTTTGTACATTTACAATGTGAGAAGGGGAAAAAATATATAAATATATATATATAAAACATATGTGATTATTTGAGGGAAAATATGGCAAATATTATTTGTACATTTACAGTGTGAGAAGGAAAAAAACAAAACAAAGAAACAGAACACAAACAAAAAAATATATATACACTGCTCAAAAAAATAAAGGGAACACTTAAACAACACAGTGTAACTCCTTGTTTTTTTTTTTTTTAGCAGTATATATTTTTTTAATATACAACGTATGTGATTATTGGAGGAAAAATGTGGCAAATTCTGTAACTTTATTTACTAATGTGAGAAGGAAAAAAGATGTATACGTTTATAGATAAGTACATATATGTTTTATATACGTGTGTGATTGTTTGAGGAAACGTATTGTTTAACTGCAGAAGAGCGTGAGCCCTGATACTGCACCGTTATGTTTAGTGGCGAATCTGTGATAGTTTTTCCATGTCCCAATTCAAAGGGACAAACTCCATCTACTTCTAGAGTGCAGCAGGCGGGTTAATTCAGTCTGATCTGTTAAGGCTTTCTCTAAAGTTCAGGCAGAGTAATGAACTGTGGCTTACATAGCTCAGTCCATATCAATCCAGACCCGTCCTGTTACCTACTTCCATTAATTGGGGGCAGTACAAAATGCATTAATGCAGTGCATTTGATCTGCACTCTTTCTCCACTCGGTCTGCGTGTTCTGTTTCCTCATTTAACAGCTGATTAAAAGCCACTTACGTCCTTAGTGTGTATATTTATGACTGAAAGTGCCGTTTGCCCCAAGATACCACTTCTCTGTACAAATCCCTCTCAGGCTAAACGTAAATATTTAAGCTCTACCCTCTCCAGAACACATTGTCTTTGCATTTTTAATCTGCTAGAATAAGCCCACATTGTGCCTGACCTGCTCAATTACCGTCTCACTACTCAAGCTGTCTTGCTTTTCCGATAGCTCCGTTTGACCTCCTGTTAATCAGATCCAATCTTTTATCTGACTGACTCAGCAATCAAGAGACTTCATTCTCATGACAGGCGAGTCATCAACAATGGTAACTAGCTTTATTTAAAAGAATTCAAACGCAGCACGTGGTCTCCACCTTGTGTCGTGTATCTGAGTGGATGGTATGCTGATACTACTAAGATCATTGTGCATCCTACAGCTATACTTCCATCAAGACCTGCAAAACTGTTTTTAAGGTATTCTATAAGATCAACACGACTGAATATTGATTTACCGTTACAAAAAACGGGCTATTTTAATACAGTTTGCATACCGTCATTCACATCTGTTTATCTTTTATAAAACTTGGAGCACTGATCATGAAAACAAAAGTTACCACGTTTCCTGATGCATTTCAAGATTGCAGTTCTCTTTTCTGTCAGCAGGTGTCGCAAAGGTTCCCCAGTACTCATTTTCTGTACTTCAGATGTGAATTATTTCTGTTTAAGACAGCTTTTATGTTTTGATTTTGAAACTAACTTCTCTCCACTTTGAAATATCACCGAATAATGTTATAAAAGCACAGAAATTACAGATCACTTGGGTTAGAAGAACTCTTTGAGGGTTAAATAAATGTTTGCTGCCCCAAGTTAGATTTTTTTTTTTTTCCCAAAAATGTAGTTTCTGGGGAGGGCAAACAAACATTTGTTTACATACCAGCATAAAGCACATAATTAAGACGGATATCACTCATTTTTGGTCATCATTGATCCTTTGAGTGAGAATCCGAATCGGCGTTAAAACTGGAAGCGTCTGAAGGAGCAGGTTGTTTTCCATGCTTGCTTTGGTCTCTTGCCAGACGATGATACTGCTTTAGCAAGTTGTGTTGAAACAGAAACAAATAAATGCAAGTATCAAACACCGTGTTTACTTTACCCTGTTTCGCGTATGCATTTGACCAAAACGTCAGATCACGTGAACTGCCCTCTAGTCAATAAAGATGATCTGTAATGGAAAAGCAACTTCTGTTTACATTCACCACTGGTTGAGCAAAGTTTGGACTGTGGTGGTCTAGTGGTTAAAGTACTGGACTATAGAACAGAATCCATCATCCAGGGTTCAAATCCCACCTCTGCCAAGCTGCCACAGCAAGGTCCTTGACCCACAATTCCTTGGATTGTAACACTGTATTAATTGTAAGTCTGCTAAATAACATAAATGTAGTAATGCAAATTTGCTCTAATGTCAAGGTGAACTCTCTATCACGTTTAGTACAACTGAAATGTTCCTAACCTTCCCCATCCTTGACTCAAGGTAGCAGTAATTCTGTACTGTATTCTGACTGTATTTTCCATTAAGCTCCAGCGCCTCTGCGAGTTATGACTGAGATCAGACGATCTAAACGCTAGAAAAAGATATCTGAAATTTGAGATAGAGCTGTCCTTGTGTAGCTCAGTAGATGGGATCTCAGCTACAGGGCTAAGGGCTTCTGCGTTTCACTCGGACGACTCATTACTTTATGTTAATTTTGTTGTCATGGCTAGGAGCTAAGCCAACAGACCCCACGGCCCTCCATCTGGCTGCACAATTCAAAGTCGAGATTGGAGGTGGCCGGCGAACATGAGCAGGGGGAACAATGAATAAGAGTGTCTTTTTAATGGTCTAGTGTGCATTTATTGACTGCTGAGAATGCCCAGAGATTGGGCTGCCACTAAATTGGCCGCTCCCCGGGGTTATTGATGAAGTCACAATGTATAGCAATAATTGCTTGGCAGTGGTAGATGCGGTTTCTATGAAAACCTGTCCTCTCTCTCCTTTTACTGTACAATCAAGAAGGTAGGCTGCTGCTCTGTACACGTGCTTTTTGCGAGAGAACAAAAAGCGCCGCGTTGAATTGGCCTGCTTGTGTTACAAGTATCTTTGAGTTTAATCAGAGAGAGAAGCTAGAAAAATGAAGAATTGGCATATTCATTAACGTTGTCCAATATCCCCTTTCTTGCTGTTAATAACTGACTTTTTTGGTATCTGGACTCTTTTTGGTGCACTCAACAGCTGTAACGAACCTCGATCTGAAAACCTAAAAATGGATCCATTTGATTTGTGCGCCAGTAATTTTAAAGGAATTGACTAATCTGGCCAAGAATACTGTAGTTTATTACTGTAGTAAAGTGCTGGTGTGTTTGAGACATTGTTTTGTATAGTTTAAACATGTCATGGCATTCTGGCATCTGTAAGGGGGTGGGATACTGTGGGTTCAGATCAATAGCACTATAATATGAGAGCCCAGGTTTACAGCGAAGACGTGTTACAGGTCATTTATTAGCACTTTAGCCTTCGGGCAGCTCGCTATACGAGCAGAAAGTCAATGTAGCTCACAGTTAGGTTGGCATGCAGGAACAACGAGAACAACATCTGGATTGTCCTTGGTCTGACCCTTTTAGCTAAAGTAACAGGAATAACAGAGATAAAAGAAGTGGGCTGCAGGTCAGGTTTCACCTGGATTAATTCAATTCCATTTTATTTGTATAGCGCTTTTTACAGTAGACATACATTGATACATAAACATCACAAATTGGATTCTATTGTCCCTAATGAGCAAGCCAAACGGCGACAGTGGAAAGGAAAAACTCCCTGAGAGTAAGAGGAAGAAACCTTGAGGGGAACCAAGACTCAGGAGGGAAACCCATCCTCATTTGGGTAATAAACATAACTAAATAATTAATTATATAATAAAACATAAGTAGAGATGGAAAAGTGAGCATTTTCAGCATGGCTGGTCATTCTGATATCACAGACCACCACCACAGGTTCATCGTTGGATTATAGCACAAAAAAAAAACGCTATAAGTAAACTAAGTAATTATGGGTAACTTTTTTTTATTTATTTCACCTCAACCCCACTTTTTATGGGAGAACCCAGGTTGGAGGCGCAAGTGTCCCCCTTCTGGCATTCCTGTCCCTCACAGAACTCTTAACAACAGTTAAATAGTACAAAGACTGTACAAAGAACTTGCACGTTGACTCAGGAAAATAAATATTAGGATATTCTAAAATTCATGTTTTTTGTGATATGTGAGGAGGTCTCATATGCATATTTTTCTTTTAAAGGTTTGTCTTCATGATAAAAAAAAAAACCTTGTTAATCAACCAGGCGTGGCCAAACTAAATGAAATAATGTTTCATACAGCGAAAACATTTAGAGCATAAGTTGATACGTTTATCAATTAAATCATTTTAAATGACTTATCAACTGCCTAATTGCATAGAAAAGGATGCTCGTTATCCAAGCTGGCATTAGATTCTTAAAGAGTCACACTTCTGTCTGTGTTTAATCCATTAGGAATGTGGTACGTTCGTTATATAGTACCAGCTTATTAAGGATTTAAAGAACTTGCAAAACGAACAAAGCGAGCAAAGAGGTTATAGCCAGACACAAAATAACACCTGAAACATTTCGTCGTTTGATATCCTGTGTGCCAAAATGTCTTTTAAGCGTCGTGATGATAATTTTATACGGTCCCAACATTTTTGGACTGTGGATTCGTATTAACATATTAAAAGTTAGAAAAGTTGAATAGATAAAACATGAAATTTCAGGTTCATAATGTCTTTATTAACATTAAAGTCAGTGTAAATGTCAGTAACACTTTTTATTACTATTATTGTTTATTATACATTTTCCATACCATCCCAGCGTTTCTGATTTGCACTTCAGCCAACGTTGACTTGTATCGATGCAGCTTGAGCCTGAATTCAGATCAGGTTTTCAGGTGATTTTTACAATTCACATTGCCGTAGAATAATAATAGCAATAATAAAACGTATTCGTGGATTTTGTCAGCAAGTTATGCGTGGCTTTACGTAAGGTTTCCTGCGCATTTTGTGTTGGTGTTTTTTTTTTCTGTCCTCTGTTTATGATGCAGGAAAAACCACAGTATCCTAGTAACCTTTAGTTGCTCCTATTAGTCAGCTAGCAGCAAAATGCTCAGACGATGGATCCGCAGCGCATTTTCAAAGGCCATCTAATGGCTTCTGCCTGCTGTGGAAATATGTCATTAATGTCTGTGCTGGTTATTAGGCTGGTCAGACTTCAGGCTTTGTGCTACTCTGTGTGGATGAAAAAGCTGGAGGGAGCGAAGGAGCGATGGAGCGGGAAAGAGGGAGCTGGACAGGGGGGAGTGAGGTTGTACTCAGACATTAGATGTTCTGAAGCTGAAGATAAGACATTTAGCAGATGAACTAAGCATCATGTGATAGCTGAGAATTGCTGCCTAAACTTGTACATATGGTTGTAGCTTCAAACTCAGCTTGTGTTGCATTTGCTGCCTCTTGTGGCCATCTTTGGTAATGCTCCTGACTCGGCCAAACGATTTGTTAAAGCAAAAGGGTAAAAGTAACGACGTCAACGTCGTCGTGTAAATGGTTTGACATCCAACTTCAGAACCTAATACTTGATTAAACAGAGCCTTGTTTCAGCTCTGATCTTTCCCCTTTGTCGAGGTTGTTTGTGATATTTGAGACAAGTCATGCAGAAGGTCGTGAGGAACTCTGAGGTCTGATCCTTTGTCCTGCTCAATGTTCTCCTTAAGGGGACATCCTACTTGCCTTCGCCCCTCGTCTCCTCTGACAGTCCTCTAGAGTGTCGCGAGGATTTTCACGCTGCAGTGATGTAATCGTGACGCTGCGTGCCGTCAGGAGGAGTGTCCTCCTCGTTTCTTGCTCTGGAGGCGAATCGGAGCTGAGGTCATGCCGTCCTCCTCTGCTTTCTCTCCTGTACTTGCAGACGATGTTTATTCAGTGAACATTTGTAAATGCAAATAGGCTTGACACCGAGTTTGGCTTGCTGCACATAGGCCAATCCCACAGCACCCCTCCCTTCACTCCCTATAAATATCAACACAGCGCCCTGGCACCTTCTCCGGGCTGCATGGCTGCCCCTAGTGGAGAAATCATGCATTAGCAATGAGCTCATACACAAGGAGAAATACTTTAGTGTGAGAATTTCACATGCGACATGTTCTACCCTCACTTTTATATTTTATGTTGTAAATAAGAGATAATTATGTAAGTATATGCTGTAATGTGCTAAAGTCTTAGGCATTCAGTACATTAGGTATACAATTGTTTTAGTGATATTAGAATGAATGTCTCTAATTAACTCGGTCTCTTTATTGGAATACATTTATTAACATTTATATTATTTAGCAGACGCCCTTATCTAGAGCGACTTATAATTAATACAGTCTTACAATCCAAGCAATTGTGGGTTAAGGGCCTTGCTCAGGAACCCAACTGCGGCAGCTTGGCAATGGTGGGATTCGAACCAAGGACCTTCTGTGGTCCAGTACTGCAAGGCCACCACAGTCCCACAGTACAACCAGAAACTACAGGGTATTTGTATGTAGTATTTTAAACCAATGACAATCAGCTCCTATAAGCTACAGTCATAAGTATGTGACCTCTCTTAACACTTATGCCAAGCTGACTCGTCCAGAGGTTGATCTAGAATGGTCTTTTTAGAAGTGTAGCAGCCAAGTGATCACGTTTTAGAGACGATGTCAGAGTGAAAAAGCTTAGATGTACTAAAAAAGCTCTTATACACACTGCAATGAAGTTAACTGGAAAATGGGGTCGGTGGTTACGAACAACGAGTTTGACATTTTTGTGTCCAGTCAGCAGAAAACCTCACCGGATGCCAATCCTGACAGCTACGGACAGAAAACTGGTTAAAAAAAGGTTACAGTTTGGATAGGCTCACCAAAGTTGGTCAATGGAAGATAAAAAAAAAAAGTTGCCTGATCTGATGAGGCTTGATTTCTGCTACGACATTCAGATGGTCGAGTCAGAATTTGATTTGGGAGATCCTCATTATGGATGTGCAAGCAGTATGACGGCAGTATGGACGAAAATTAAAGTGTCTCCTTCACCAAGTGAATCTATACCACAAATAAAAGGCGGTATTAAAGCCAAAAAGGGGTCTACCACCTCATTAGCAAGGTGTACCTAATAAAGAGGCCGGCGAGTGTTTATGTGAGTTTTTGTTGAAGATAATGTTGAATGTTTCCCTGGATGTTCCAGGCTAAAAGTGCAGTGTGTAGATCATTACTGTTATTAGTGCCTCCCTCCTCTCTCATTAACGTACTATTCCTCCTTCTCTCCCTCCTCCTTCTCGTCAAAATCAAAAGCCTGTTTAGGCTCCGGACCAACGAAGAAAGAAGCACATGTTTTCTATTTAATAACAAGTGTCCTCTCATGGCTCTCATAATTATCTCCCAGTTCTCACATCCTGCTGGATGATCAAGCAGGATCGAGGAGTTGGAGAAATGCCCAAAGGATAAACAACCCTTAAATCTGCCACCTACTGCATGGGAGGATTAGCTGCAAAGCTGCGCTGTTTAAATGATTTTGCCCTGGTTTTAACACACATCTGACAAGCTGGTGATTACACTGCCTTTTAAATACTTTGTCCCACTTGTAAAGATGGTAGAAGGTAATTAGCATCACATAGTGGTGAAGCCTGAGGAGATGGTGCGGCTCAGAAGAGATTAGAATAGCCAGTTCCACCCTGTAAAAACAAAACGAAATAGGCGCTGAGCCTGTCGTAGAGCTGTTATACTGTACTGTGCAAAAGTCTTAGGACACCTTTAGGGGATATATACCGCTATTATACAATTGACCATCTATAATAATTTCTCATTCTCTTTGTTGGAATACAACCAAAATCAACAGGAAATTTGTATGCAGTTTATAATAGTACACTTCCATGACAAGCAGCAGATTTAAACAATGATTTTGTGTCAACCATTTGGTTTAAATTATTTTTGTTTTTATGTAATGGACAGTCCATACTTTTCGATACTAGACACACGTAATGTTTTGCGTTTTACCGTTAATATAATATAATATAATATAATATAATATAATACAGGGCTGCAACAACGAATCGATAAAAATCGATTATTAAAAGTGTCACAATTTATGTCTTACTCGCCTTCACATCCGCTTACGTCACCTGTGGCGCTTCATAAATCCTGAAAAAAATAAATAAAAACGACTTGAACGGAGCGACAGGGAAATTTCTAAATGAATTGAACATTAAGTGTGATGAGCAAACACTCTGTGCTCGATTATGTGAGACTGTCACTAGCGCTATGTAGAGCGGCTAATGGCTACATGTTGTACACGCTGTTGTTACCAAGTGAACGAGTTGTACTGAATACTCGAAGTAACCCACAGTATTAATATTATATAGTGAGCCTGCAGAGCACAACATTAAGAACTTAATACATTCTACAAAAGAAACATGACCGACGCAGAGAAGGAGGTTCGGCTTAAATCCTCAAAAGTGTGGGAGCGCTTCACGCGATAAAGAAACGAGTAACATGCAAGCTTTGCAACAGTGATTTGACTTGGCACGGGAGCAAACGGTGATAATACAGTACGTGAAACGGAAACATGTTAGAGTAACCGATGAGGATGAAGGGAGCTCAACAGCAGGGTAAATCACTACAGTTTCCCGAGTTTGTTCAGTTTTGAAGTGAGGAAACGTAACGGTGCACTTAGACTAATTGAACTAGCATAGCATAGCACGGTTCATGCTATTTTTTGCTTCTTAACTGGACAATGGCAGTGATGGAGTACGTGGGTTTGACTTTTAATTTAAGTGTAATTATCGTAAGCAGTGTTTATGTGCTTTATAAATAAACGTGTACACAGTTGTGGTAATTAATGATTAAGCTTAAGTTGTAATTTTCGGACAGAGTATGAGTGAAGACACTGCACTGT
>JAUZST010021366.1:0-32235 GCA_034779995.1 Parotocinclus haroldoi
TATATAAAGCATTCTATATGAGTCACTATCATGTACCAATGTAGAACAAATGACCAAAATATTGTTGATATGCCATATGCTGATTCATTATTTAATTGTTCCGTACTGATTTTCCCGGGGGAGGGGGTGTAAGGTGTATACAATCTTTAGCACTCCATATAACTTTGATTTGCACAGCCTTTTCTTTCAGAAACATATTTATGGAATGAGAATCTGCCACACCACAAAATATTTCCTGTTGCATTTATGATACAAGCAGGTGTTTCAGAAGAGAGATAGCACAGAATTATTTTTGTATGTCACCTCAGACATATTTTACAGTGAAAAGTAGGATGACGGACAGAAACTGATTCTGAAAACAAATAACAGGATTAGTCCCATTATTAAGGGGAAAGAAGGCATAAATGGTGTGTATTTCTGATCAGGCCATATCATTTACTCTGGGGCTGTATAACGATTGCTACTTATATATTTTACATTCAAATTGTTTGTTTCAACTTTCCAAAAGATTCTTTTTCTTTAACAATCACCCATAATTTGATTGTAGGTTATATACATGTTTCTGGCAGTTCTCTGAGAAAGAATACAAAACAGAATATCATAAACTACAGCTGTGTGTACGGGCACTCAGTTACAGTCTCCCACCGGGCCTGAAAACAACGCTGTTTGTGGACCAGGCCGAGGGAGAAGCCATGGGGTGACAGAGTGCATTGGCTGAGCTCAGATGAACTAACAGCAACCTAGGGGAGTCAAGAATGTGTATGGCTCCTGTCCAAAACCCCTGCCTGCACAGGGTCTGTGCTGGTTGTCTTAGTGAACGTTGACATTGAAACGAGTAGTAAAAGCAGCAGCTTTCTAAAGCCTGGCTTTGCACCTATTTATAGGAAGGAGTATTTATTGTCCTGACCATCTCCCATTACACCTTTGATCAGCAATACAGGCATACATTTCCTTCAGGGAACCAACACTCAGACTGACTTGAACTTTAATACAGATGTTGTTTCATTAATACACACAGCAAGAACTCTTGGTTAGTACAAGTGAGAACAGCCACCATTCATGAGTCTAAATGACAACAGCTGTTATTATGAGAGGGAAATAGCCCTATTATAGTTTGAAATACCAGACCACACAAGATGTTTGCAGAGCCACATTTCTATTAGCCTGACTCAGACCACAATATATTCATATTGTTGAAAAGGTTAGTTTATCGTTTCTGATAGCTCTTGTAAATTTGCCTCTCTTAAGAAAACATGGTGAGGCAGACTGGAACACGCGATAGGTCATCTCTGCAGCACATAACTGGTTGATGCATTTCAGCATTTTAGAGACCAGCATTGTGGTAAAAGATTTAAGAGGTGGCTTCAGCACTGCCTAAACCTATAGACAGCGTCCTAATAATTTGGAGTACTTCACATCACAGCTTGAAATGTGTGCCGTATGTCGCATAACATATATACTGATAATCATCAACATATGACATAGACACTGGAGCAGTGAGCAAGTCAGGCTTTTGTTACTATCTACCATGGCGTGCTGTGGTGAGTTTGCACCCACGTTCTTGTGTTTCGTTTTCTAAACTGAGCCAGTGATGTCACGTCAGTTCCAAATTTAGAGTAAAAAGTATGTTCCCGCTTACAGATCTAACACAAGTCTGACTGGGAAAAGCGAGAGAAATTCAAAGTCTACTTAAAATATTTAGTTCCCTTCCATTAGTATTTCACAACTGAACAGCCGAATGACCTGTACACGTGCACGTATGCTCACAAAATAAAAAGCAGAAAGGCACAGTAATCCTAGAGCAAAAGCATAGGCCAGTCAACAGCACACTGCTGCACTTGTGAAAGCCTTAGATTTCAGCGTTGTTACTAAAGACTGATAGTTATTGTTATAAATATGTAAGGATTACTTGAGAAGGATAACAAAACACATTATTTCTGAGCCAGCCAGAATAAACATCCCAACTGCTTAAATAACGAAATATACCATTAAGGAGAATGATTTATTCATTCATCTTTATAGTCACTTATTCCAATTTATGGTCTGGGGATGCAGCAAAGTGCGTGATGTGGGACCCAACCCTGCATACATGCTCACACTGTGACACTATAGAGACATCAACTGACCTGGAGCATGCATTTGGAATGTGGGAGGACACTGGGAGAATAGGCAGACTACAAACATCCAATATTCAGTCCAAGAATCAATCTGGAGGAATGAGTCAAAAGTGACTTACAGATATCAAGTAAAATAACATTGCATAGGAGGCTCAGCATCCTAACATGCAAGCATTCTAAACATTCCAGCCTGGTCAGGCATCAAATACATTGATTCAGAAAGGTATCTTCATAAGAAACTGTACCCCAAAGATTACCCATGCTAGACATTTTGAAAAGAAAACCAAATAGAAGACTCTCAAGTGACCAATGGGGTCGTCGCAAACTTCACAAAAAATGTTATTTGTGTAAAGTGATGTGGCTGGTTTAGTTTAACATCCAAATCTCCTAATCTAAACTCCACTGACAACTTCTGGAATGAGCTGTAGAGAAAAGACCACAAGAGAGGACCTAATACAAACATACTGTCTAAAATAAACTATTTTAATTGTGATCATGTTTAGCACTTTTTGTGTTTAACTCCATTCTCTAAACTGACTCACATACACCAAAAATTAGTAAATCAGTGACAAAGCAGCACTTGTTAACTTCACCCCCATTTACCCTAGAGGAACATGTGAGGGGCTGTTTACAGTGTTTTACAGTGCCACTACTGGCAAAAAAGTACAATGCAACCCTTAAACAGGAAATTGTTTACGGATTAAAGGAACACACATCTGATTAACTAATAAATCTAAATTATTACCATTGTAACAGCCAACCATCTAACACACACACTACAATATATAATAATATACACAATATTTCCACTCTTTACACCCAATTAGCCAGCAATGCTTGTTTTTACTCATTTTTACCCAGCTTATCCTGGCCAGGGTCACATGAGAGTCAAGAACCCTTTTTCAGGGTGTGACAGCAGTCCATCACAAGGCTCTATAACCACACCTTACCCTCACATTGCAAGCTCAGCAGGGAATTCAAACCCAGGTCATCAGGAACTGCTGATTCCCGAAACACTTTCATATATTTAAATGGCTGATATATAATAGTCTACATTTTACTGAAAATTTGAAATTAACAAACATTTTTGTTCTAGCCAACATCCAGTGTCCTAATGGAAATAAATGCAAATTAGGTACTAGTTATTACTGCATTTGTACTGCTGTTGGCACAGGTGACACCTGCTGTTATGTTCAAAAACCCAAACTATCAGGCTACAATGTAGATTCCATGCATAATTACTAGCCTCCGATATTACTACTATCCAGCATCTGAGTCAATCTAGATGTACAGCTTCAAGGGGTGTCAATTGAAACAATGCAATAGTTTATAAAACTAATTTTAGAAGAACCATCAACCCTAAAGATTGTCTCAAAATATTGCGTGAAAAAACAAACAGGCAGAAACCAAAGTCAATGAGAACTGGAGAATGGAGAACTGTAAGAAATCAGCTAAATTAACTGGGATCTACATATAGAAAAGATAAACAAACACCTAAAAAAGAAAACTTTACAGTGGGTAAGTAAAAGAAGATGCGCGAACATCATCACGAGTGTGTTTACAAATTGTTGTACCGTTATGTTCTCTCAGAAGAACAATTGTATTTAACCACCATAGAAAAAGAGATGCAATGTGCACAAAAGGATAAGCACAAGTATTTGATTCCTTAAATACTGTATTAAACAGTAAACAATTTGCAACAAAAAATAAGACTTGGTGTGCCATATTTGAAACTTTAAAACAAATGTTATAAACAAAGGCTCAAAAATGCATGGTGGAAGACTGGAAACATGTTTAACACTTTTGAGCTCAAGTGTGATCATCTTAAGGTCACTGAAGTCACAAACCGGTTAAAAACTTAAGCAAGAGGTACAGAAACCATCAGAAAAAAATTCCAGCATCTTCAAAGAAATTTCTACAATTCCAAACACCTGACAATCTGTAACTGCTACAAAATTGAAAACGTTTGTACTCATCAATGTACTGGCTGTATGAAATAAACATAGTATTTGTCATTATCAATGTAATGATTATGTAATGAGTTTAAGCTCAGCTCTATGGTTTCTTAGAATCAACAACTTAAAATCACTTCAACTCCTTAGCCATTCCAAACATCTGAATGCTATTGTATTTAAACTCTCTGCGCTTGCAGGTTTTTATTAGGTATGCGCAGGAGCTGAATGTGGGCTTTGGCAAACACTTGCACCTTTCACATGGGGTTTCTTCAGCCGATGAGAACACTCTTCAAGAATCTGGATCTCTATTCTCTCTTTTCCAGCTGCTGTCACTGTTTTTCTTTTGTTGTTTTTTTCCTTAAATCAAGTTGCTTTATAGCAATGCAGGGGGTACATGTTTCCAGGCACAAAACAATGGATAAACGGTATCAATATTGATGTTCTCCTAGGTGATCATTGGACTGGCTAGGTGAGGTAAGACTCTCTGCTATGAGAGCTGGCACAGGGGTTACTTCAGACATCTGTGCTGAACAATGACTGCAAGAGGAAACTGCTCTATACTTGGTAACCTGTTCAAGGTAGATTTTATGACATTTTAAAATATAAGCATTCACCTAAAAAAAAAACCAACACACTCAAATAGGAATGGTGGATTGTTGCAAAACTCAGACAGTTCTCAGACAGAAACATAAATGATTAAAGGTGTGGTCTGATTAGACACCAAGACTTCATAAAAGACAAATTAAAAATGCTTCCCCCGCTGCCCCGCCAACGTATATGACAGTTTATCACCGTAGTAGTAATGCAAAGGACACTAACAACTCGGCGATATGTACAAGAAATCTTGTAGCCTCGTATTGCCTCTCATGGCTGTGCTCACATACACAAAATAATTTTCCCAAGAGCGTCTCTACCAGATTGCAACAATTCCTTTGTCTGTCTGGTCACCAGATTTATCGCAAATCGAGCATTTATTAGACCAGCTAGGATTTCAGCTTTGGTGACCTACAACTGTGCAGGATCTACAGGCCCACATCTGTGGGCAAACGTGCCACAGCAAATGTACATCAGACAGAAACCATTTTCTGCCAATGCTCAACCATATAAACCTGCATCCAGTATAGACATGCTCAAACGGTATACTAGAGCCTCCTTTCAAATATTGTAATATATAGAGAGAGTCTCTATCTATCTATCTATTTATAATATATATATATATATACACACACATATATACACACACACACACACACACACATATACACACAGTGTTCCCTCGTTTATGGCGGGGGTTATGTTCCAGGGCCACCCGTGATAAACAAAAAGGTACGAAGTGGGGACGCTATATTTATTTAAGTATTTATACTCTATTTTAGCCGTAGAACTTGCATAACATTTGGGTGGCATCGTAGGGCTTGAATGAATTGAGTCAATTAAATGAGTTTTAATGAAACTTTCATTAGAACAGCAAACAGAACACCACAGACAAAAACTTGTCATGTCGGCAAGTAGCGACTCAGGCGGGCGATGCTCTAGTCTTACTTCTCATTACTCATCTCGCATACGAGTAAATACACTATTGTAGTGTTTTTAACTATTGAATAATCAAGCAACACACTGAAGTAATCAAACGTTCTCTTTACTTAACACACCATACATCACTCTCGTATCACACATGCTCCATCTGTACCGAGCTTACAGCACATTATATCCTACACACTGAGTAGACACAACAGCTATTTACTGCAAATCCTAATATTTTATGATTTATAACATTCCGTTGTTAGAATTTTGTGATTTTAGTAAATGTAAGTTCTGTAAAAACCTGCGAAACAGCGAAAATCGGCAATATATTCTTTCCATTAATATTTTTTAAAAACCCACGATGTACCGAGTCAGCGAAAGGTGAACCGCGAAGTGGCGAGGGAACACTGTATTATGAAGAGTATAACAAATGTCAAATGAATTAATTATTGAAAGAGATAAGAGATATGCAGATATGAGATTATTTAGTCCAGTACACGGGTCCACTGGCATCTCTAGAATTTGTCCCAGTGTGAGTGGATGTGTGCGCTGAGCCTCTACCCTATGCATCCTGCATTACAACCCTGAACTGGATTAAGATGATATGGAAAATAAAGAGTAAGTATTGATGCTTTATGAACTTGAAGGGCTCACCACTAACTACATTTACATGCACCTTAATAGTCAAATAGTTTATCATCTAACTAATGGCTCAGCTGAAACACGTTGGATCCATTGAAAATCCTTGAACACAAGAAAAATAGCTACACCAGCTTATGGATACAATTATATTTTCGTCAGAATATGTTAGTACCTTCTGTGCATGTGTGTTGCTATGGTATGTGAACCAAAATTCACATGTAGCACTCTGAGGAGGAGCTTGAACTGTCTGAATGAAAGCAAGTCACTAGAATGTACTGCTCTTTTAAAGTTTCATTAAAATAAATCCATATATCTAACAACTGTAAGAATAGTACATTGAATTCTCTCAGCTGTGTCATGGTTTGTCCATGTTCAAATTAAACATAGGGGGAAGGTGTGTCTGATCAGACATAATCCTGGGCTTTTTCAGTTTTTAAACAAAAAGGGAGAAATCCTAAGAATTGCATCACAATAGGTTTTTCTCAAGGGTTTATTAGTACCCAAGCTGGTATCTTGGTAAAATGAGCAGTAAAATGTTGCTTGGATTTTTGAATGTTACAATGTCTGTGACGTTCACTTGAGAAATCAGATAATGGGAAACCACCAGGTTTACATGAAATTGGGAAATCATCCGATTTCTACTAGCATTCTCACAAAAGGATGTGATGTAAACTTCAAACTTGAATAACTAAATAAACAATAACTAAATTAGTTTAATTTATTCTACCATACACTGTGCTTCAGAGTCTCCACAAAAGTGTTTTGTAGCTGTTTCACAGGTGCTGCATATGATTCCAGGTTGCCAGATCCCATGAGAAAAAATAGCAACAAGGTCTATAGAAACAAGCCCAAAATAAATCCAATTAAAAGTAGACGTGTTTGACTCTGACTGCAATTTCTCATAGCCCAAGGGTGGTTAGCAGAGTAAGGATATACTGATGAGAAACCGTAATGAATCCATAATATTACTAATATAATACATAATTTAATACATCCATTACTGAGATAAAATCCAGTATTTATCACATTTATTGGATTTATTCCCATCTGAGAAATCAGATTATGCTGTTTGACCAAATGAATAGTCAAATCACTGCAGAATCTGATTATCAGATTATTAAGTGCATTTAAACTCACTGTGTGATCTTATTCTAGAGGGGTGTTGTAGGGATAGGAGATCGGAGTGTTAAGAATACTGACTTACTTGACCCCAAATCGCTCTGTGAACATTATATGATTTCTGAAGGTCCTGTTAACATCCAGATCTATCTGTTTGATTTCTGTTGACGACATCCTGGCTTGACCCTTCATTTTCTAAAGTTGGAAAAAGAAGCATGATTTTAACACTATAAACGAGCATCAAAAAGAACATATTGTGGATCGAATGACTGGCTAAAATGTATCCGTTTGAACATTAAATATCTTGTATTTCTAGTGTATTCAATTGAATACAGGTTGAAAATGATTTGCAAATGATAATATGTTTTTATTTATGTTTAACACAATGTCCCAGTGACTATGGTTATTTTGTCATATCTATGAACAAAAGATATGGGCAACACAGTGTTCAAAGAAGAAAGAACAAAAAGAAAACCATTGCCACTGTGATAGTAAGGGTAAGTGTCAATGACGTGTATTCGTTTAAGAGATTTATTCAGTCTTTCTCTCATATATAATGATAATGAAGCAAACAATTCTACACATCAGGATCAAAACAGTTTCATTTCCTTCATATGACTGCAGTGATCACCTCGTTCTTGCATTAAACTCTAACTAATAATAAAATAATTTGAGATTTTGAAATGTTTTTTTTCAATTATGAGTTTTATAATGTGTAAACAGTTTAAACAAGTTAGAGAGGTTATTTTCACTTTTTTTTTGTGACAAAAGGGAAGGATTTCAACGGGGTATGATGGTTTTCCGTAGGCACTGTATGGCGTTTTCTGCAACGTGTGTATATGTGTGTTTTATAACAGAAAGCTCGTTCTTGCATTAAACTCTAACGGAGCAAAGGAAAACCCAAACAAGCATACATCCTGCTGCAAGTTCTTACCTCATACTTCCCCTGATTCTCCTTCTTCACCTTCTCCAGGTCCAGCAGTAGAGCCCAAGCCTGGCCCCGCAGCTGTAGGGGAATCCCTTTATACACACGCTTCATCATCT
This sequence comes from Parotocinclus haroldoi, assembly GCA_034779995.1. NCBI lineage: Eukaryota > Metazoa > Chordata > Actinopteri > Siluriformes > Loricariidae > Parotocinclus > Parotocinclus haroldoi. The sequence goes on from JAUZST010021366.1 coordinate 8,402, forward strand.
GACACACACACACACACACACACACACACACACACACACACACACACACACACAGGATGAGGAAATGCTGAAATGAGGTCTATTGTCTGTGCCCACGGTCAGGGGCGCCACAAGGAATTTTGGGCCCCTGGACAGGTTAATCCTATCCCATCCCCCATAACATAAAAAGTGCACCTTCTCACTGTTATGGAACTTGTTCCAGTTTTTCACCATCTTAAGCCATTTCCACACCCGTTCTATCTCCTGTAGTTTATGCTGTGGGAACAAAACTGCTTGTGATTAAAGGAATCAGAGAATGTTGCAGGTATTGGCAAGGCCATGTAATTTAGAATGGGATATTCTTTCTCCACCTTAAAATATTTTAGGTCTTGTGGGTAAACACATATTTCCACACAATAACAGGTAGCTGATTAGGCAATAAAATATGATGCATTCATTTTCCCTTCTGGTTCCAAATACATTATTTTCAGATGCACTACTTGCCGACGTAAGTCATATTTCTAATTATTGGCAGCACCTTCTCCTCTCAAAAACATTCTGAAAGCCACTCAAGTAAACCATCACATTTCAGTTGGTTTAATTTATTAACTGGTTCAAAGAAAAAAAACTATTTGTCTACCTATACACCAGCATTCCCATGTTATTTTAAAACCTGTGCCACTAACTGGGCAAAAAAAAGATCCAAGCACAAAATTGCTAAATATTTTAACAGCAAGCTTTTAACAGCATCAACAACAAACACCTGATCATGAAATTAGCAGGGATTAAACAACTAGATAAAGCAGTTTGAAATGGATTAGTCTCTTGGATTTCCTTAAATGTGTAAGTCTTGTGGGTAAACATTTGACTATTTTCGTCTCTGACTCATGATACTTTGGGTCGTCCAGATCATTATCGCTGGCAAAATAACCTGTTGTTCCAAAACACTGATATATTATCTTCATAGCTGATAGTGAATTAGAGATTTGCTGTGCCTTAGAAGTTTCAGAATAGCTGCAGCTGGCCTGAAGAAGTCCAGCTATGGGGACAGCGATCCTTGTATGATACTGTACTGTTCTGGGACTCGCAAGACACCATATTGTAACTCTCTACATGTAGCTATCACTATCATTACTCCTGGTTATAGCTTGTTTTCAGGCTTGTGATGGGCTGTATATGTGACAGATAACTAACCAACTAACGATTAATCTTAAGAAAAGACATTTTTGAACACAGAGACATGTTAGCAAATTGCGTACAAGACAAATAAATGTAGCGGAACTTCCCCTTTTCCAACTCTATCCCCAAAAATGTTAAATGGCACCAATCAGCAGTGACAAGCAGATTGAGGCACAGGTTTTGGAAATGCATTAATTCAGATGCCCTTATTCAAAGTGACTTGCGATAAATGTTTGGTAATTTCCTAGCAGACAAAGCGTCATGTTAGTACAAATAAGCATTAGCCTGGTTTATGATCTGGAAGGTGGTTGGTGGTACATGAGTTGATGCATGGTGGTACAAGGTCTGGTTCTTATCAAAAACAGGTATTTTACTAACTACTAATTAAATTATAATAATAAAATAATTTGAGATTTTGAAATGTTTTTTTTTTCTATTATGAGTTTTATAATGTGTAAACAGTTGGAACAAGTTAGAGAGGTTATTTTCACTTTCATTGTATAGTGTGACAAAAGGGAAAGATTTCAACTGGGTATGATGGTTTTCCGTAGGCACTGTATGGCGTTTTCTGCAACGTGTGTATATGTGTGTTTTATAACAGAAAGCTTGGTCTCACCTTCTCCTCCAGTGCAGTCAGTGTGGGTAACTCCTCCTCGCTGGAAACATGATACACACATTATATATCAGGATTATAACCTATATAAAATAATTTATGAACTTATAAACAAACCAATTCAACTCCCAAAAGAGACTACCAAAATATAAATGCTCATCTCACTTAAACAATGAGACTTTAAGACCACTATTGTATGATATCTTACAAATGATCTAAATTATCTAAAGGAGTCTGGACTAAAAGGTGTGGCAAATGCAGATTATTTTACCAGTGGATAATGGCACATGTAACTCATGCAGAAAATCTGATTAAGTTGAACCATAGTTAAATAAAACATTCTGCACGACTTACTGAAGGAAGCCGAAGCGGTCCGTGACCTTGTAGAGGTTGTAGTTGGCATCTTCCCAGGATTTAATGTGAACGCCCTCTGTTCTGCCCTGTAATCATTTGATAAAGGACTCAGGAGAGGTTGAGAGCAGCAAAGAACACCAGTTTTGTTATGCCCAGTGAATACAGCGTACAGTAGCACACCAAGAAAACAGGGAGGGCTAGAATAACCACAACAACAAGATTTAATCATTTTTATCTTGCTTGCCTACATCTTGGTATTTCTTCTTTTACATTAACTAAAATTATGTTCTTCCAAATATAACATCACAGCCTGAAACCCATTTGAGGTCCCTCGTGCAAGGCATGCGACATTTCCTCAGCCTGTCTGGCTCGGTGCAGAATCCATCTGTAAATGTTTGCTCTCACCTAATCTTGGGTCCTCTGTCTACCTTTTTACTTAAATAAAACAAGACAAGAAACGAAATTAAATTCAGATCAATGGGAAAGTGCTACTCCTCAGATCTTTGCTTCAGGGAATATAGATCATGAAGTGAATTTCGGGCAAACTGTGCCCTGGTAATATGTTTACTGGAAGCCCTCATTAATCTTACCAGTCTGGATGTTCCTAACCTAGGACATGGTGCATTTCCTCTTTCGTGTCATCCAACTGCAGTACTGCTTAGTCAGCAAAGGGTAATGACAAACTACTTAAACAAAACAAAAAACTATGAAAGAGACTGGCTAGAATTCTCCTTTCTGGCAAAATTCATAATTGACTGCTGGTGACGAAACTGCTTACATGAATTGATTTGGCATGGACATTTAGCAAAGTTAACTTATAGTTTATTAACAGCAACAATTTAAAGCCTTATGTACGATTCAGGTCAAATTCCTTAAAATGTGTTGATTGTAATTTGAATACAGGCATGTCTCACATTACGATGGCTAAAATATTTAGACTTTATGATAATGCACATAAATACACATTGCTGTAACCACATTCTGTAACCACATTCTGAAATCTTCCCAAGCAAGCAACACAGTTCGCCATTTTCCCACAGATGCTGGGCATCCAGGTAGCAGTCAGCTCACAGAGCTGTTCAGCAGTCTGTCAATGTACAAATTGTTTTTGTTTTTCTCCTTGCAATACATTATTCAATAAACACTGATGTGGTGATACATCAGTGCATGAGTGCATCAGGCAAGCAATGCTGCTGGACTGAAAATAGTTAATTAAACAACATTAAATAACCAGCCAACAACACCTTTTGCCAACAAGCAGTTTTCAACGCCAAGCTCAGCATCTTGGTTCAAAGTTCACATCATGCAATGCTAGTAATGCAGACCAACACTTACTGTCTGCTGATAAAAAAACTAAAGCCATCTATGATTGGAACCGTGAAAACAAAATCATGTTGTAACATCACACTCCCACACCTTTGCCTAAGCTAAAATATAGTTCTTGCAGCAGTTTACGATTGGGACTTGAAAAAAAACCTGTCTGAACAGGATTGCTCACAGGCAACAATTTAATGGCGGCCCTACAACTTCTGGATTCAAGTATTGGATCACATAACTTCATAAGAACGTCACTAACCGTTTCATATTTTGATATGATCTCGGCCCGTTCTTCAGCTATTAAAGTCTCGATGTCCTTCTTCATCTCAAAACCTAGGACAGGAGAAAATAAAGAGTCAATAGTATTTAAGCTTAAACATGGTGTCTGTTTTGGGAACAACATTATAAGACTGACCGTTCCAGAAGCTTAACCTCTTTTTGTGTCCTTAATTGAAAAGAACAGCAAATTGCTTAGCTTTAAGGTTGTCCTAAGTGTTGACTGTCTTAAAAAGAAACACATTTTTTGTGAATAATAATACTGCAAGACTAGTTTCTAGTCTTGATTCAGATGTTAAAAGAGCTGGCAACAGTTGATATTTGAAAATGAAATATCTAATGTATAATGAAATATCTAAAATAATATATAATGAGACAAACAACGATCAGGCACATCTTAAGGACATTTGAACTCTATCTCAGGCTAAGGTAGACAAATAAATTGATGTTGAGACCAGAGACAGAATCTGTATGAGATGACATTAATAATAACTATGATACTAATAACTATAATAAATAATTAATAACTATGAACGTTATATGATATAATGAACGTTTTCCATTGTTATTGAATATGAACAGTCTGTTCAAACAGGATAAATGAATCAGTGCTTTCTCTGCATGCCTAAATACAATATGGGCTCAAATTAGCTAACAGGCAAACAAGTTACTGATCTTCTCATCCAGTATTCAATCAATAAACATCTTTTTCTGAATAGTCTAACATTAAGATTGCAAGTGTGCTTGCTTCACTTAGTATGGATTTGTTTGAGAACAGATTGAAATATTATTATATAACATTTAAGAAATAAAAATCAATAGAGAACGGATGTTGTTAGATGCATTCATCTGACTTTATGTAGTTCCTTATAATTAAGTCTTGGAAGTAGAAGGGAAACGGAAGCATCTTAATCCTTAATAATAATAATCCTTAGTCTTATCACAAGAAACATTCACTTCTTCATGATTCAGACCATTCGCACCCCCTAAACATGTTCCATGCAAATTGATATAAGTGGTAGTACTCCAGTTTGCACACAGCCTGTTTGAGACACTCGTTACTTTGAACCGTCATGAGGCACTTAAATGGCATATAAACATTTAAAAGCAACGTTGTTTTCACCCTAACATTTCCACCCATATTGAACAAAAACTACCCTTATTGTAACTGGAATCTGTCCAGTTGTTTAGGACTTGATTATGCAGAGACATTGTAAGTCTAATATAAATGTAATTTGCCAAGCAAAATACAGTCAGCTGGTTTAACTGCATATGCAATGTCATACATTTGAAGAAATGTACATTATAGTGCAAAAGTCTTAGGCCACCAAAAGATTTGTTGCTTTACACACAAAATCATAACATTGCTCATAAAAACAAAAGTTAAAAGTTTTAAAATAGTTAAACATAAAAATATTCAACATGACCAGGTGGCAATCTCACTTCCTGGAGGAGTGTACAAACACGCACAGATATTACACTATGTTGATTACAAAAGCACATAGGCCTATTAAGCTTTGAGCTATACCAGATAGTAAGTAAACAGTCAATTCATTTAGTCAAAGTGCTGGAGTGAGAGACCTCAGCGACTTTTAGTAATTAACCATCAGTTATGGCAAGGTGAGTTTTTAATGCCTCATCATTGATATAAGTACAGCTAGTTCCTTATCTATCATTTACTTCAATATGAGCTCTGTCTGATGGGAGATAAAATATACTTTTCAAACACACAGCCAAAGTCATTCCAAACTATATCCAGCAAAGGCAGAACAAGGAGTACAAGAGCAGATGGTGTGGCCCCAAAAGATCATTTAGACAGTCCAGGATTACACGAAGAGACAGATGCAAGCGAGACAAAATGTCTTCAGAAGACCAATCGTAGGTTCTCAAAGAAGCTTGGGCAAAGCTATCAGTGGATCATACCAAATCCCGATTTGGGTTTAGGTTTCTTCTGTTTGTCCAGAAAATGTCCAGCAAAAGAAAAGTTTATATCTTTAAAGCACATTGTGTCTTACTGACATACTGACACGGAAGGCAAAAGATGTTTAGTGCCCAAAATGCTTGCACATTAGGCTAGTGCAAAACTGAACACAGTAAAACCTCTGAAATAAACCATATTTGATTCTGAAGGGTCATTCTACTTCCTATTTGTTAGAAGTCAGAATCCATTTCATGTCAAAGACACCGAGGCTGGGTCATGCAAGTATTACTGACGTTTAAAGTTGGAATTTTTGTTCCGATGTGTGGGCACAAAATTTTGAATGGATAACTCGATGTTTGAATTTGTTTTGAAATATATTCAAATTCCGAGGATACACACAGATGGGAATTGGTTCCAGGACACCCCACAACTCCAAAATCCACTGGCATTCAAGTCCCTTATATAAAATAAGTGTCATATAATATGTCATAGTACTTCCTTTTAACTTATGCACAGCCTCCTACATACTGAAAAAATGTCTAGATTACATAAAACAGTTTAAACACTACATAAGTACTATATAGCATTTTTAGGGAAGAACAAAAATTGTTGTGGATTATTTTCAGCACTGCAGAAACACTGATGGGGTGGTGACATATGTTCTGTTGATATGATTGGACAACACAAGCAGTGCTGCTGGACTGGTAATGGTTTATTAAGCAAAAATAACCAGCCAACAACAGCTTTTGCCAACCAGCCAATACTCAAGCAGTTTTCAGGCTCTTAAGCTCAGCAAACCTACAACACACTGCACAAGTTGCATGGTAAAATCTCTGTTCAAAGTTCACATCATGCAATGCTAGTAACGCAGACCACCACTGACTGTCTGTTGATAGAAAACTAAAGCTAGATATGTATGGAACTCTGCTCAAGCCCACAAGCAAATTCTCAAAAAATATTGTATAGGCTACCACAAAGGTTCATAGCAATGCAACCAACATCATGTAGAAATGTAGCAAGAATCCAATCTCCATTTGGTATTGAAGCTATAAAAAACAGGACTGCAGCAATTTATACTGTCTAACAATCACCAAATGTTACATGAAGATAGCAGTAAACACTGATCTAGTACTACTGTCTGGTTCCTTTCTAGAAGTGTCAGTTTGCTTTCTGCCACCATCTGTATCAACACCTGTCACTTTTCGCTCTTGTTTCAAACAGCAGGCTTACGTCACAAATGACAACTCTCTGACACCCCCAGGCATGCTGCTTTCACTGGTTATTTGCTTTGGCACTGAAGTGTCAAATTGAACTTGATGTAAATGACAAAGAAAGTGCGGTCTACAAAGCCTCTTAAATACAGATAACAGCTTGTCATTTGTCTGAATAATAATTTACTAAATTTATGAGGCTCTAGCCACACATGATTAATGTGGTTGTAAATTACTTGTTGCCATATAAACTGCTCGCAAAAATTACTGGATACTTCAAAATGAAATGTCTCTCATGAAATATCCCCTAATTTTTGTGAGCAGTGAATCTGCAATAAAGAAATTTCAAAGATCACATTAGATCTACATCTATAAAGGTATTTGTGGCAGGCCAAAGGAATGCCACCAGATGAGAGGATCAGCATGAAAAAGTGTGTGAAAATGCATTAAATTTGAATGTGTCAAGTTGAATTGAGAATTTCTGTGCAACAGTCAAGGCTCTGTATGAAAAGCAAATTACATATTTTAAAATTAAGACATGAAAATGCTCTTTTAATTAGGCACTCATTGAAATGATAACATTGTTTAGTGACACAAAGCCAGTACAAACAAAGCTTAATAATTTAAAAGTTTCAATTAATCTATCACTAGCAACACAAGGCAACACAAGGCAACACAATACACACACACACACACACACACTTAATGGTTTTTTATTTAATTTTAGTTATTTTAATTCATTTTTAGCACTAAAGTATCAGTGTTAATAATTTTAAGTTTGTAGTTGTACTGCAAAAAGAAGTCACAGTGCTCCATTATCTCATTACGCACAATATTTTAATAAGTACATTTTTTCTCTCTCTATATATGAAATTTGTCTTCATTTCATATTAGCATCCTGTTTATATGATCGCACCATCAAAAAGTGTATATAAATATTAAATATACTATCTTACTTTTGTACCACAGGCTACTCAATACTGTGTGCAACTGTACTCTAGTATGTTATTGCTGTATATAGTACTAGAGTATCTCTATTATAGTACATAACCATATCACTGAGACAACTGAGACAGTTGACCTTCCTTGACTATGTTATCATGACCTCTAGACCACTTCCAGCATGTGGCAGTTACAATGGTCCATTGTTTGTGGTATAGCACCATTTCCTTTGAGGATGCTATAATCCAGGTTGCAATCCCAGCAGTCCAGTACAACAGTGATGATCTAGCCTTTTATGCCAGTTTTGCAGGGGAACTCATTACCAATTAGCCAACTCATTCATCACCACAAGTGTCAATTTTATCGCCAGGGACTATAAGAATTAGGCCTAGATTATCTTCTTATCTTATCTACTTGCTATCATTTAAAAAAAAAAAAAAAAAAAAGGTCACCCATCAACTCGGGTATTATATTTAGACACCTAAACCCACAGGCGTTTGCATGCTTCCTCTAGTGGGAGAGCATATTATATTATATACATCAACATGTCAAACAGCACACTGGCTTTCGTTTATGGTTTACATTCTGCAGTTAAAAAGGAAGCCACCACAGCATTAGATATGGTTTCACATCTGTTTTGGACTTCCCTAATAACTGAAACATGCACAAAAGTGGACTCCGTTGTTCAATTTGCAAGGTTTGCCGTCATTTTAAACAAAAGTTACCTCTACAAGTTGATTCCCACTGATCAAGATTTTGTTTCTGTAAGGTTAAAGTTTGATTTAGATTTGCATCATTATAGTTTGCAAAAAAATGTTTATTACAAAAACTGTTTTACAATGAATAATTTGACCATAGACAAACAAGCCTGTATCATTCAAAAATTTTCAGGCCGATTTAGTGTACAGTATGTCCAAAATTCTCATGTAATGTCGCCAATGCTACAAGCATTCACGGCAGACAAAATTTTTACAACTCAAGAATGTTTTATCCTAATAATGGACGTGATGGTGATGGTAATTATGCAATCAATGGTTTAAATGCACTGAACTTTTAAAATGTTCAAAAGTTTAAACCTAAGGATTAAGAAGTCAATAGAAAGGACTTGACTGACTAACTGTACTAATCTGACTAGTAGATAATTTGAAATTATTACAGTTCCCGGCAAACATTACGGAATCCCTACTAGGGGTGGGCGATATGGCCCTAAAACAATATCACGATAATGTTGGGTGCTTTTGCGATAACAATATATTTGGTAATATGTTTCAACAACATACAATAGCAGCATTTTGGACTTAGCTATGTGCTTCTGCTTGAAGTGGTGAAACATTAGATTTGTTCTTACAGACCTTTTGCATAGCTTACTGTAGTTTATTGTACATCTAATATTTAGTATCAAAACCACCTCCACACTACCGAAGTTGCTTCCCTTTTTGGGACAAAATGCACCACCGCGGAATCCACTTTCTGTCATATCTGTTGCTCTGCCTATGAGTCACATAATAAAAGTATGCCATACATGTGTAAATCCATTAGGCCAATATGTAAAAATAATATTGCTTCTATCTATGGACATATGGCCTAACAAATTATACCGGTACTATTGCAAACGATACGATATGGCACATACCTAATCCCTACACTTGTTGCTGATGTTCACTAAGCATATTAACTCCAAAGCAAATATGCAACTCACAGATGAGACACAATTTTGTTTAATAGTGGCTGACAGGTCAGCTTGTCCCTTGTCATGTAAATGTCAATTTTATTCTAATGTTCTATTTTCCACCATAATTTCCACCATCAATTTTCAATCGAATTAAGATCTGCACAGCTTGTAGTCATGTGGTATGCCTTTCCTGAAGAAAACCTCATTATTATTATTATTAACACAAGCTGCAGTAGCATGCTTAACTAGGGCTGCAAACAACGAATCGATAAAATTCGATTATTAAAAGTGTTGGCAGAGAATTTCTTTATCGATTCGTTGTGTCACACGATTTATGTCTTACTCGCCTTTACATATCCGCTTACGTCACCTGTGGCGTTTCGTTAACGCTAAATCACAACGACTTGAACGGAGCGACACGGAAATTTCTAAATAAGTTTAACATTAAGAAGTTAATACATTCTACAAAAGAAACATGACCGACGCAGAGAAGAAGGTTCAGCTTAAATTTTAAAGTGTAGGATCACTTCACGTTTTACACAACTAAAAATGTGTAACATGCAAGCTTCGCAGAAGTGATTTGACTTGGCACGGGAGCAAACTGTGATGATACAGTACCTGAAACAAACATGTTGAAGTAACCGATGAGGATGAAGGGAGCTCAACAGCAGGGTCACTACAGTATCCCAAGTTTGTTCGGTTTTGAAGTGAGGAAACGTAGCGGTGCATTTACACTATGCGAACTGCCATAGCGTAACACGGTTCATGCTGTTTTTTTGCTTGTTAACTGGATAACGGCAGTGATAGCGTATGTGTGTTTTACTTTTAGTTTTAGTGTAATTAACTTAAGCGGTGCTTTATAAATTTTTATATATATATATATAAAAAACTTGTACACAGTTGTTATTAATGATTAGGTTTAGGTTTTAATTTTTTGACAGAGTATGAGTGAACACTTCACTGTACAGGCAGGATAAATTGCATTTAGACAGGGAATAAGGTAACATTCGAGCTACTCTAATTTGTGTAATTAGGCATTTACACACTATGCTACATATCGTGCCAATGTGTGTGTGTGTGTGTGTATATATCTCTTAGCTTTTGCACTTTTGCTACTTAAACAGATTTTTAAAAATATCCGATCCAACGAAAGAAAATAATCGACTGATGAATTGATTAATAAAACAATCGTTAGTAGCAGCCCTATGCTTAACATAATTTTATCATGACCAAACTTATTTCTATCAATGGAATTAGAAAAGTTTGCAGTATCTAAGTTGACACGTGCATTTTCTGTTGCGGTAACAATCCCCCTGGTCCTTCACCAGCATCATCTCCTTGGCCAGTGCAGATTTGACACTTTAATAACTTTGGTCTAGCCATACATTTTATACTTTTATAAAATGTATGGCTAGACCAAACTTATCAAAGTGTCAAATTTTATGTTATACTTGCAAGTAAATCACTGGGAACCACCAACATATGTTTTCACACTCAATGCTGAATTTCCTACATGAAGCAGTTTTATATTCTTTTCCATTGTTTCAAATGCCATCTCTGTTGTTGAGGCCACATTTTCTTTCAAGTCCAACAGCTTGTTTTACAGCTTGACGTTTTCCCCCTCAATATTGTATGTTTGCCATTCTTAGCATCTCCTTTATTTGGAAAATGCATGCAACTACTTCAAATAATGAAGAATGTTTACTACAGCTTTTACACATAGGATTGCCATCTGCAACAATGGGTGCACCTTTGCCTTAATCTAGCTGGAGATGTGTAATCACTGTTCATGTAAGCTATCAATAATTTCAATAATAAAAATATATATATTTTTTAATTGCATGTAGTTAAAACAAAGACAGAAATTTAGGCACAAATAAAAACGAAATTCTGTTTTTTGCCAGTATGTTAAAAATGAGAAACATTTTTATTTGGTGCATCCTGAGAGACCAAAATAATTTGCTCAGGAATAAACTGCATTTAAGTCATAAGCTAAAAATAATTATAGCATTAGCTAGAACAAAAAAAAAAAAAGAAGTGTTACAGTTTTAGGAGCAAACTGTGGCATTTCCACTGAACTCCACACAGTGCCACCACTGAACCCTGATGGGAAAACTCAGCCACATTTCCTCCTTGTTGAAACTATTATTGCATAAATATTAAAATACTAAAATATAAATACATAATCCAATATTACCTATCTATAATACGCAAGTATGTGAATCTTTGCTTTCAGTATCTGTTGTATCCCCCGTGGCGGTTGAGCAGTCCTGCACAACAACTTTAGGAATTTTATCACATTCTTCTGTACAGATTAGCTTTAACGCTAGAATGATGATGGGTTTCCACACATGAAGTGCTTCCACAACATTTCAATTGGATTGAGGTCATTACTTACACACTAGCCATTCCAAACTCCATATCACCTTTAGTCTTCTTTAACCATGTTCTGGTACAACGACTTGTGTACTTAGGGTTGTTTTCTTGCTGCATGGCATATGTTTTCTTGTGATTCTACTATAACCATATTTCACAAATTGGATAAGATTATTTTGCTGGAATCCAGTGTAAAACAAAAAGTATTTCTAATTTATTACCAAAAGCAAAAAGCTCTATTTTGGCCACATCCATAAATTATTTCCCATAGCCTTCAGGATGTCAACATGCCATGTGTTACCCTACAAAGCACAACATTGTTGCCCACTGTTCTCTTGAATGCAGACTCATGAACAATAACATTAACCTTCTGAAGAGGGACATTTGTTGCTTAGAAGTTACCCTAACCTAGCTCTTGGGAGAAATTTTTGTTTGTCAACCGAGTAATAATAGCCTTGAAGCCTAGAAATTCTACAGTTTACATCCATCTGACTGTGGACCAGTCAGGTCCAAACTCTTTTAAATTAAAATTTCGTTAAAATTAAATTTTTAATTAAAATTAAATTTGTAGCTGTTTCTAGCTTAAATAGCATCAACACCTCCCTTTCTGGAGTCATTTGGAGGCTCCTTTGTTCAAACCATAAACATGTTGTGAACGTAAGACTTGTGTAAACATGATAGTTTCTTGTTTAAATACATCAGGATGCACACATGCCTTATTCTCATCCCACTGATTGAAAAACTCACTAAAACTTAATTTTAATGCTGGAAGGTCAGATACTATTAAAAATCACTGAAGGTGAGTTTAGGATCATTTTTTATCATTTGTTTAATTGGGTGTTTTTATCTAGTATAAGGTCATACATGCAAAGAAATATAGAACACATTTTTGGTAAATGCAGTTCTCATCTTTGGAGCAATATTATTTGCCTTCTCAGGATTGTCAGTCCACTTTCACAAATGTTAAGTCTTGCTGTATATGACCATATGATTTATGTGATGCATTGCCCGTGACTGTGATTTACCTAGTTCACAATTTTTTATTACAAATCACAAAAGCTAAAGATTAAATTAACACAAAACCCCATGCATCTCCTCAACAAAATTCTTATGAAGATCACAAAAGGGGATAAAAATCCCCTTCTACCCTGCTGCTACCCTTTATAACAAATACAGTTTCACATGTGAAAGACCATTTACACAAAGTGTTGAATAAATCCCACATACAATGGACTTCAGTGCATTTCAGTCAGTAGTACTTTTTCTGTCACCTTTTTGGTGGAGTCCAGGACTGATTCCTCAATCAAGCTTCAGGTAAGTGTGTTTGGGATCATTGTCTTGTTGGAGTTAATCACAGAAGGAATAACATTCCTCCTCAAAATGCCAGGGTATTTATGCATGTCTATGAGTTCCCTGAGCATAAAAAACATCCACAATATAATCCATGTTTGACTGTGGGAACAGTATTATATGGTCATAAGAATCCTAGAATGTTTAGACACACAGACAGACACACATACACACACACATACACACATATATATATATAGTCAGTCTGGTATGTATATATACACACATATACATATATACACATATACACACATACACACACACATGTATATATATATATACACACACACACACAGTGTGGGAGAGTCTCCATCAGACTAAAAAACAAAAACACATAGATACAGAGATACAGAAGATACGAGTGAGACTGAAGATGCAAAAGAGGAAATTGTGCCAAAGAAAGGAGCAGCGTTTGCATTTTTGGAAGTTTTTTTGGTTTTTTTAAATTTACGCAGAATAAATGGCTATACTTCGCAAAATTTGTCAAGCCACTGTTGGCTGCACAGCAACTTACTCCATCTCAGCCAAGAGCGTATGTGAAAATGGTCAACGGATTCCATACCATCAATCAGTACAACTAGTGAAATCATGAAACAGAGGGTACAGGTATGGATTGCAGAGGCAGTTTTTTTGTGGCACTGCATATGACAGGAAGCGCAAGCGGTGGCACTACATTACGAGTGCAGTAACTAACCGGCTATTTCTAGGAACTTTTTCAGATAAGTTTTTTTTTTTCGGTTTTCAGCCAAAAAAGGCATGACTCTCTTTTGCACACTAAAAAACATTCCACAACTGTTTCATGTATACTGATTCTTTCATATACTGTTTTCGATTTAATTGGATTTTAAATGGCTATTGTAATTGTTTGTATTTGTAATAGGCCTATTTGTTTCTGAATGTTATAGTTGATTATCATGGCTATATTGTATGGAGATTTATATAAATCACCTACCTGAGACAAGTGTTTGCTTGTAATATGTTTGTGTTTACACATCAGTCTGTAATTGGCTGGGAATAGTATTACTTTTCAAGTCGGTCAATTGCTATACTATGGAAAACTACACTAATGTGAACAAAAACGCTAAACAGGTTTTAACACAACGTTTAATTCGGGACTTTTACAAATGACACGTGACTGACTCACCCCACATTCATCTACAGTGCAGCTGAATCAGAAGCTGTCCCCCATTTAACCAACACCAATCTAAATAAATAAACAAACAAAACAGCAGTCCCCGTGTGAGCTATTCATTAGGATGGTCACACTGACACATGTTTTAATCCCTGCACTGCACCAAAAGGGTCAAATAGTGACACTAATTGACAGTAGTAAAAATTAAGCCAAACACAGATCAAACAGTGGTAGCTAAGCCAGGTTTTGGGCCTTGATGGTGTAAAACCAATGACTAAATTGGAGACATTGTTTGAAGCTCAGGATTAATCTTCTCGATACTCAACATTAACTCTATATCAAATTTATAAAGTTAAATTATGTCACCAAAGCTACAAGCATTCAAAACAGTAAACATGCATATAGGGTTGCAACTAACGATTATTTTAATAACCGATTAATCTGTCGATAATTTTTTTTTTAATTAATCGATGAATGAGATATTTCAAAAAATATTTAAATCGGAAATAGAGCATTAAATAACAGAAAATAAGTGCTTACAATAATTAAATAATAATAGACTGAATTAAATAAGACTTAAAATAGCTGTTTTCTAGAATGAAAAAAGACAGTATAGCATGAGTATAGATAGATCAATTTAAACAGGTCAATAAATGTTTTATTTACAGCATTAGGTTAAAGCAAGTAAGTAACAAAAGTGCAAAAGCTAAGAGATACACACACACTGGCACAATATGTAACAGTGTGTAAATACCCAATTACACAAATTAGAGTGGCTTGAATATGTTACCTTAATCCCTGTCTAAATACAATTTATCCTATACAGTGCAGTGTCTTCACTCATACGCTGTCGGAAAATTACAACTTAAGCTTAATCATTAATTACCACAACTGTGTCCAATCCAGTTAACAAGGAAAAAAACAGCATGAACCGTGCTATGCTATGACAGATGGTAATCCTCATTAGTTACTCTAACATGTTTCCGTTTCAGGTACTGTATTATCACCGTTTGCTCCCTTGCCATGTCAAATCACTTTCACAAAGCTTGCATGTTACACATTTCTTAGTTGCGTGAAGAGCACTCTAGGGGATTTAAGTCGAGCCTTCTTCTCTGTGTCGTTCATGTTTCTTTTGTAGAATGTATTAACATCTTAATGTTGTGCTCTTCGGACTCACTATATAACATTAATACTGTGGGTTACTTCTAGTAATCTTTAACGGACACGAGGATGCAGTACAACTCTTTTACTAGACAACTCAACAGCGTGTACAACATGTAGCCATTGCCCAGTCTACATAGTGCGAGTGACTGTCTCACGTAATCGAGCACAGTGTTCGCTCGTATACACCACACTTAATGTTAAACTTATTTCCACGTCGCTCCGTTCAAGTCGTTCCTATTAATTTTTTTTCCAGCGTTTATGAAGCGCCACAGGTGACGTAAGCGGATATGAAAAGGCAAGTAAGACATAAATGGTGTGACACAACGAATCGATAATTAAATTCGTTGCCAACACTTTTAATAATAGATTTTTATCGATTCGTTGTTGCAGCCCTACATGCATACTGGTACAGCAAGCAGCTTGTATCAAAGGAAAATGCTGTGTCTGTTGTTTGGACATATTTTGGCTTTAGAGAAGTGGACACAAAACAAAAATGTCAGACAGATCTCTTTTATTTAAAATGCTTTTGTAATTCTTTTGTAATTCAGTTTGCACAACAGAAAACATTTTCCTTCCACAACTGTTTCATATATACTGATTCCTTCGCATTTTGTGATTTTGTAACATCAAGTGATGTTAAATAAATAAATAAACAAAATCATCCCAACAGACTGAGGACCCTCTATAGCCATTCATTTTATGCCACATACCTTCTAGATTTTCAGAACTCCAAACATTTACATCATTTAGGAGACACCATTATCCAGAGTGAATTAAAACTGATACAGTCTTACAATTCAACCAATTGACCTTGCTTAAAATCCCAACTGTGGCAGCTTGGCAGAGGTGGGTTTAGAACCCTGGACCATCAGGTCCAGTGTCCAGTACCTTAACCTTAGGCTACCGCAGTTCCAATATCCTCTTTCAGTCACCACTCTGCTTCAGCAGAAACATTGTTTCCTTCCATGGAAATATTCTGCATACCCACCCAAACATGCCCTCAGACATGCTACTTCCAAACAGCAAGAGAAGAGAATCTTCTCAGTAGACTTTAATGGCAGGTAAGTGGCTTACCAATGTTGAACACTGCTATGTTTGTCTGTTCTCCCAACAGCTTTCATAGTACAGTATTTGTCTATTTATCTATGTCAATAACTACCCTCATGTGCATGGCGGCCAAGGTTTTAGACATTTCGCACCAACTCCCTAGCCTCTTGGATAAGACTACTACTCAGAATTATGCTGATTGTAATGACAGAGATAAGAGTTTAGAACTGTAAAAAAAAAAACAGTATTTTATGCTTCTCCTTCACTCTAAGGCTGTGAAACTATAAACCTGTGCAACTCCTGGGAAAGTATTCAGAAAATTTTAGCTAGATTTTAAATTTCTAAAAATAAATCTCAATTTTTTCTGGAACTATCCATTGTGTTTTTGGAACGAGGAGATTCAACCAAGGAACTTGGGTTGACAGGAATTTAGTTAGATGCATGTTTTAACCTCATGTTCTACATGTAAGCCATTCTCAGTACAGGAACATCTCTAACTTGCCTAAATCTAAAACATTCTTCATATGTTGATCTACATTTTAGCCTACGCCCTGTAATCTCAAATCTAGGCACCTATCTTATTTCTGTCATCGTTTGCATAACCTACCATATTAAACTATATTGCATGTTTTGTCAGTGCATCATAATACAAGTGCAATCAGTCTTGTACAGTACTGAACCTGAATCAGGACTTTTTTTTATTTTGGTTCAACGTTTCTGATTGTTCCTGTTTTGAATACATTTTTACTTTTTTTGGCAGAAGTTTGGGCTTTCTGTCAAGATATGTTTGATTGCGGTAACTTGGCCACAGTCACATAGTATGTAAAGGATAAAAAGTATTATTTAATTCTTAATACAAACAGGGGTGGTGTGGCAATGTGCATAAAGTTATGTTTTGCAGTTACAGTTATTGATACTAAAGTGTGGAGAAATGCTTTTAACTCTCATCTCTCAGAGCGATGTTAGGAATAAATACTTCAAATATTATAACATCTTCCACATTGAATGATACTGCCTTGTTAGTCGCTTATCACCGAGGCTTAACATAAGCTGGATTCCCTCAGGACTTTTAAAATTCTACTCTAATTGTATGTATCAGTAAATAATGTATGATTGGTTGATTATGTTTTGGTTGATTATCTTGGCTACATTGTAAATGTAAAACAGTGATTAAATGAAGATTTATATAAATCACCCACCTCAGACACGTGTTTGCTTATCCTTCTCCGTAATGTATAAGCTGTTGTTTACCCATGGCAACTGTAATTTCCTGGGAATAGTACTAGTCCTTAAGTCAGTAAATTGCTCTAAGAGTCTGGCATTTTGATTTAGGGGTCGTTCACACACCTTACCCAGTAAACATCCTTGTGCTAAATTGATTTTTAGCTTACATGACTATCAGCCAACAAAAGAATCACTAAATGTGGTTAAACCTTGAGCATATCCTATGGAAAACTGCACTAATGTGAACAAAAATGCTACACAGGTTTTAACACTGTTTAATTCAGGACTTTTACAAATGACACATATATGACTTACTCACCCTGCATTCATCTACAGTGCAGCTGAATCAGAAGCTGTCCCACATTTTACCATCACTGGATACCACATAGTCTACATATGGTAAATATGTTTCTGCTGTTTGTCTCACCATCTTCTGCACATTGTGGTCAGTATCACAATGTCGCCCAGTCAGTCTAAATAAATAAACAGCAGACCCAGGGTGCGCTATTCATTAGGATGGTCACACTGACTCCCATTTTAATCCCTGCACTGCATCAAAAGGGCCAAAAAGTGACAGAAGTAAAATTTGAGACAAACACAGATCAAACTTTACCATGACAGTGGTAGCTGAGCCAGGTATTTGTGCCTTGATGGTGTAAATGTGTTGCTAATTTTGAGGATAATTGCTGTTTGAAACTCAGGATTAACCGACTCAATGTCCAACATTAACTCTATATCAAATTTGTAAAGTTACATTATGTTACCAAAGTTACAGTAAACATTCATTCAAGCCAAATCAGATTGTAACAACATTGTATTAGATTTGTTTTCAGCTTGACACTGTCTATCACCTCACTTACTGTTCAGAAAGCAAAACTTTTGGGGGGGGAACTATATCCAGTGTAGCCTTAAAGTTACCTTGGACAAAATCAAATACATGGTATGCAAAACACAAATCTTTGGGCAATAGCAAAGAACATTAAATGCAGAGCTATTCAACCACCTACTAGATAATTCAACCCGAATCATCGACGATCTGTACCCTTGAAGCGAAGGCTAAAAACACCCCATATAATACACATTTATGTGCATGATCATAACAGAGTTCTAAAGGAGAAGCTAACACGGTCCACACCCATATGAATGTTGAAGGAAGGAACCCCGTAACCACAATAAAGTGAACATATAAAGTGCATCGTTGCTGAGGTGTGACTCCAATCAACTGGCCTAATTTAATATAGTACAATCTGAAACTTTCGGGTTTTTTCTGGGTCAGATGAGAGAGCAATTATAGAAATAAAGAGCTGGACATACTTTGTATGCTATAGTATACGTTTTGAACTGATAGTGTAAGTGAAAAGCTGCAACTTAACAGAACGTTACCTTATGTACCTTATGACTAAGAAGTTTCGAAAACATTGTTTTAAAACAAATACGACAAGGTAGAAACAAGGCTGACCTTTATAAATGTTCGAGCTTCGGACTTTTAATGGCTACATCTCAGACTTAGCCTCATCTCCTTAACGCCGTGTTGAAATCGTTTAAACTTAAACGATGTTTGTATACAAAACTTACCGTTTTGAAAAAGTTATTCTGCGCTCCAAAGGCAGTCATACAAGTAGTCTTCTTTCATAATTTCTCTCCCCCAACAAACAAACTGAGGAGCCTTCGACATACATCCATTCTAACTCAGTTCCAAACCAAACAAACACACGAGGCACAGCTTGGCGATTCGTACGAATCGGCTCCTGTAAACAACTCTTTTAAACTAGTCGATTCTTAGAGAGAAATGCCGTTTGTTTTATCCGTCTATATCCGTCTGGATTTATATAACGCTTTACACATCAAAGTCCGCCGGTTCACTCTACTTCCCCGATAGTTTCATCGTCCTTATCTGGATGTCTGTTATGTCTGTCATTATTTCCATCATATGACATCAACGCGAAGATGTCAGCCTTATTCACAAGTCTTGCCTTCTGCACTGTGATTGGTCGGTTCGTGCCCACGATCTGTGAGCCTTAGTAAGAGGTTACAACTACAGTTGCACCTATTTTTTTGATACACACTGAATGAATACATAAATAAATTGATTCCCATATAAAATCCCATAATCATACAATATTTATCAGAACTATTAACTCATTTACCATATGAATTTACAGTACTTCAAAGTTCTTCTGCACCACTTTTGTAGATCTTTCTGCACTGTGGCATTGCTGCCTCACAGCAACAAGGTCCAGGGTTCTATTGCAGGGTCTATTGGCCTAGTTCCGTTCTGTGTGGAGCGTATGTGTGGGTTTTCTCCTTTTCTCCAGTTTCCTCCCACAGACTTGCTGAAATGGCCACTGATGTTAAAAAAATAATTTAGCTTAAATTATTGAGTCAAATGAACTACAGAACTCTGAACACATTATTCACATTATTCTCTTTGGGAACACACCTCTTATTTCCCTACTCAGTGGCGTCACCAATCAAAACTCATTATGTCAGTAAACCTAACCATCATTTCACATGCGAATTCACAATACAGGGTGAGTCAAAAAACCAGGACACCATTTTATTTCAGAAAGAAAATTGCAAAGTGTCGTATCTGAACATCCCAGCAAGTACTGGTTGAGGGGGTCTAGCTTTTAGTCTATGTGCAGAACATGGACGCCATCTTGTAAGCTGCCATACTGGAATAAGTACAAATATTTCCAATGGGACGGTGGTCATGTAGCATATCATAAAAGAACAGAATTGTCTGAAATTGATTGGCCCAATCAGATTTGTATTTCTCTTGTGGTTCTAAAGTTATCAACACTTTTGTAGTTGGTCACAGGTAACTGAAGATCCGGGAATTTGAGCCATCACACAATGGCTGGAATCATACAAACCTTTCTCCTTAAGAACAGGTAAAGCTGTGTAGATTCACACATTGTCTTTCGGGCTTTTAAGATGAAATCATCAGTTTATTTTGTTTCCTTTCCAGGACAGAAAAAAGACTATCAAGTGATGGGCACACGAGACAGAGATGCAATATGTGTTTGTACAAGCATGTATTTTTTCTATAAATACTTTACAATGTACAATATTTATTATGTGGTTGCTGATTTAATGTAGTATTTGTGAATACTTGAGTTTATTCAAGTCCCCACCCAGTGGGTTTTACCCAATTTAACCATCTGCACTGCAATTAGCGTGCAAGGATTGGTTCATTACCACATGACCATACAACACAAGTCACGGTGAGACAGCAGAGAGATGTTTGCAATATTTCCTATGTTGTTATATGGGACAATGTAAGCTTCCATCATGCACATGCCAATAAAAGCAGGGACGTCACTCAAAGGTTTATATATATTACAGGTGCACTGAACTTTGATCTAGGCCCCTAGGGCAATTAAAATATGATAAATAAAATAATATTTAAAGTATTATTGCCTGATGTCTTTAAAGGGACATACCATTTAAAGTGTTACAGATCTTATATGATTTAACCGTCCATTGTCAAGAGATGCAGATCATACAAAGCCACAAGCAATGTTGTTTACAGTAGCAGGTCCTATATTTACTATAATACTGAGAAAATCTGGTCTCTAGCTGAATTCATGTCTAATAACCTTTAATGACTACATTTTAGGACATTTGACAGCAGAAAACTAATCTCTTAATTTATGTTTTTTACTAATTTACACACAAACAAATAACAAATAACAGTTACATCCTCAGCCAGAGAGTTAAGTGTTGTTGGTAAAACCCCTCCAAAAGGAATGAACCAAGAAGTAGAGGTACTAGGCAAAGGAGAATTTTAAATGTAATTGTGTTAGCAGACTAAAGCTGGTCTTAAAGAAAGTAAATAGATCCAATAGCTTTAATCAAAAACATTTATAGATTTATTTAATTGCTTTTATTTATTTTCTGCCGTTACTAACAAGCATTTCATCCAACACAAATCAAACTTAGCGTTTACATGTTTTATTTAAATTGTAAAAATTCTCTCACCTGACTGGTATTTGAGAGAGTTGCTACCTTTATAAAAAAAAAAAAGAAAAAAAAGAAAGGTTTTTATATATCTGTTGATAAGCAGAAGAATAATACTGAGTTAACTAACAGCGCCTCCCTCAGGCGTGCGTTAAAAGTGCGTTAAATTCTCGAGGCAATGTCAAGTTCTCGCTGCAGACTTGAGTGTTCAAATATGGATTCGTTATTCTGGGTGTTTTGCCCTTTGCTATTTGCTCCAGAGAGAGAAAGTAACAGAGAGTATTATCTGTAACGTAGTTTAGATTTTGTTGCCAAATCATGCTAAACAAAATGCCTGACCTTTTTTTTTAAATTTATTTAGTTGTTTTATATGATTACTTAAATATAACATGCATGATTACTGCAATGTTGCATTTTCCTCTGTTTTAACAGCAGTTCAGAAAACAGCAGCGTTTGTGTCAGATCATAATTGTTTGGTATATTTATGAACAGTTATATTAATGTAAATAAATGGCATATTTAAGTGTATGGTTTGAGACTGTTTTTTATTTAATTCAGAGGAGGTGTGTTTTTCAGTCAATAGCAGTGGCATGCAGCCAGGTCCTACTAACCCTTCAGAGAAAGAGTAACACACAGGTGTATGTAAATATTATATAAACATTTATTCCATGAATTAAAAAAGCAAAATAAAAAGCATTATCCAGTTGTTTGCTACAGGAGGTATATCAAAGCCGAGAGTAATACTACCTTATTAAAATGGTTAAATAGACTTCTGTCTATGTGTTTGTTTAACCCTTCTGATGATATTTTGGCTTAGATCATATTCATTAGCAAAAATGACAGTCTATATGATAAATAAGATTTATGATTTTTCACTAAAGGAGCTTGGCCACAGATGCCTAGCTATTCTGAGCATACTGAAAAAGGTGCTACGTATCATCATTTGTATGTAAATGTCACCGCGTTACACAACAAATTAACCTACGAAAGAAATTGTTCTGCCTGCAATGCCCATGTAAACAAATAAAAAAAGATAAGCAACATGTTTAAGAAGACTGTACCTGGCAACCTGGTATATACCCACTGTATGTCACTGTTTAAAGGTGCATTTTCTGGTGTAAGGTCTTTGAGTTATTAGTTTGGTGAAATATAAGCAAAATAGGTAATATTTTGAGAAATGTGTTTCATCCACCACACAAACCATGCTCTGCACCTTGTATCATTAGAGACACAAGCTTGGCTCTACTTTATCCTCCAATTAAGATGAAAGGTAGACAAGTCTCAAACTGAATCAAGACTCTTCTCTGTTCTGGTGCCCAGGTGGTTAAATGAACGTCCAATAAATGTCTGAAAGCCTTGCTGACTTCAAGCAGAGACTAAAGAGCTCGTCTCTTCACTCAGTACTTAAGTAAAGTCTGAAAATGCAAAAAACTAAACAAACAAACAAACAAAAACCTTTTTTGATTTTTCAACACATCAGATCCTAGCAGGTTCTGGTTGAATTATGTTCTTAGGTTATTTATTATATCTTGTTTACTATATATTCCTTATTTCTACTAAAATAAGGTTTTGTCTACTAGGAAGAATACAAAGCACTTTAGTAAGTCTGGATAAGAATGTCTGCTAAATGCTGTAGGACTAAATGTAAATGTGTAAGCAATCAGAGCAAATGATGATGAGCACGAATCAGTGTCATATAATAGCAGAAGTGTTTGTATACTGTTCACAAAAATTAGGGTATATTTCCAAATGAAATATCCCTAATGAAACATCCCCTACTTTTTGTGCATTTCCAAGACCTTAACCAATCACTGAGCAATAACGCCCCCTTGTGGTAGATAATGAGTTGTTCGGAAACATATGTGCATTGGAACGGAATTGTAATTATATTGATTATTTTGTACAGGATTGTCTGCGCGGTCCTCAGGTGCATCTGCCTTTAAATTTGAACTCTAATTTGGTCTTTTGCAGAATGTATTTCGACAGACGTTCTGTACTTTAGAAAGTAATATTGCACACATTGTAACGTGTTGCAGGATTACATTACATTGCATTTGGCAGACGCTTTTATCCAAAGCGACTTACAATAGTTAAGTACAAAATAATAATAAGTT
>JAUZST010021377.1:0-32232 GCA_034779995.1 Parotocinclus haroldoi
AAAAAATACATACAGGTTGTAATGTAGTAAAATAGGGAAAAATCCAAGGGGGTGAATACTTTCGCAAGGCACTGTATGTAATCCTGTAGCACAATTGACTCACAACTGAAGCCCAACTGACCCCATAAATTCTCTATTGGTGGCTGATAAGGTGACCAGGCAGGTCAAATACGTGTTGCAATTTGGCAGGCACATTCCAAGAAAACCTTTGCTTTGTGTGGATGAGCATTATAGTGCTGATAAATGCCAGTTGGAAGCCCTGCCATGAGAAGCAACACGTGGAGGTGCAGGATGTCCTGCACATCCTGAGCTCGTATTGTCACTGATTTGTTAGTGTCCACAGTATCATTAATAAGGGTGACTGACTGTCACAGATCATCACATCAGCTGCTTTGTTTAATGTTTCCTTCTACAACAAAGGAAGGATTGAAGAGCTCACCATGAAGCCTTCATACTCAAACCCAGCCATCATCAGACCCCGAACGCAAACAAAGTAAGCAATCTGACGTTTCTGGATGCATTATTTTTTGTGAATGAGTTTGTTTATTGTTTATTTGGCTTCTTTAACGTCGCTATTGGCATCAGTGGCCATGTAAGTGACACACACAAGGTTACATCGATACAAGTTAATCTCAACACCAGTCACACACACACATTTATATATATATATACAAGTCAATGGCAATTTAAAGTAATCACTTAACCTTCCATGCATGTCTTTGCACTGTGGGAGGAAACCACTCGGGTTTCCCAGAGTAAACCCACACAGACACGGGAAGACATGCAGACTCCACTCAGAAAGGACCTTCTTGCTGTGAGGCAATGGTGCTACCCACCAAGCCACCATGCTGCCCTTTTGTGATTGAGTGTTTACCACATTTCTACCAATGTTCATTATTCATATGCATACATTTTTAAACATAATGGAAAACATAGCATGGGCAGAAATATTGGTACATTTCCAGATGATCCACTAGTGTCTTTGAAGGTCTCAGGCCTTGGACACAACCCATGCAGGCACCCTGCTGCTGTCAGTGCCATGTTAACTTTTACCCCATAAGTCAGTTTCTTTATGACATATTTACAATAGTTAGCAGCAATAAGCAGAAATACACAGTTACCATTCTCATTACATGCTGATGCAGGTTTCTTAAGTACATCATCAGGATGGTTCAGTATTTCTCAGCATGCAGGTCGCTGAGGTAATTGTCCAGGCCTGTGGGGTTTGTCTCAGCATTAGCTGATAATTCATTTATCGAGTGATTAAAATTAATTTTATGCTGATTACTTCATGATGTATGATCCAATTAAAAATGGCAGACCTTGTTAAACTGACATTATCCTGCCTATTTTTTGGATTTTACACAAAGGGATTCTTGTGTAAGGCCTACACAACTGATCTACAGTATATAGAGGTTCTTTTCCTTTCAGACAGGGCTCAGTGCTGTGTCGTATCTTTTTCCTTCTTTAGCCGAGCTCTTGGTGTATGAGTATGAATAATAAGTGTATTTCTGCAGGTCACTTCCTGCTCATTGATCTGGTCATCATTTTGCTTTCACAATCCACAAGTCAAACAACCCATAAACACATCACTTCTCATGAATTTGTCTCAGTTGGGTTAATTTGTTGGGCTCTTACGAGGGGTGTGACTTTATTTAAGGTGTGTACATATGCAAAAGAAACAATCAATTCAATTCAAATTTATTTATATAGCGCTTTTTACAATAGTGCATTGTCTCAAAGCAGCTTTACAATATTATGTTATCTTAAAAGGCCAATCACAAATTGAGCAAGCCTAGGGCAACAGTGGCAGGGAAAAACTCCCTGAAAGTAGTAGGAAGAAACCTTGGAAGGACCAAGACTCAACAGGGGACCCATTCTTTATGGGTGGCATAGATGTTAATTAAATAAAGACTTTAAAAAAATTAGGTAAATAAAAATGTAAGTCTTAATCTAGCTAAAAGCCTGAGTAAATAAAAATGTTTTTAGCCTAGACTTAAAAATTTGTAGTGTCTAAATCTCTAACTAAAGTGGAAAGTTTATTCCAAAGCTGGGGGGCAAGTATGAGAAACTTTTTCCCCCTGCAGTGACTTTTTAATTCTATGTACTGAAAGGAGCCCTAAACCCTGTTAGCGAAGTAGACGAACTAAGCTAAAGTACCTTTTTTTTCGACTGCCAGTATTGGGACATCATGTGATTTATCACAGCAACTTAAAAAATTAAAAAAATATATTTATCCCATAGGTTGCACAATCTTGTAGTAGAAACAAGATTTGCTTTGACAGCTTACTGTATAAGCTTGAGTTAATGTTCATCTTAATAGCTGTTATTATTCAACATTGCCTGTACAGTGTGTACTTTAGTGCTGGTTAATGGGGACTATAATTATATGCTCAAGGCTCAATACTTTCTAATACATTCTGACCGCATTATCAGCTGAAGACTGAGAGAAGTGAATAAAACATCAAACAAGTAGCTACTCCTGGAATGTAGCTCCTTTCCTCAATGCAAGATCCATGCCAAATTATGCCTAATTAGGACTGCAGGGTTAGCTTGAGCATTAGCTGATAATTAGTTTATTGAATGTTAAAACTAAGTTTGTGCTTAATTTAATGCATAATTACATTATGATATCTGGTCTGATTAACACTGGTATGTGAAATTATAAGAGTCCAAGCTGATTCTGGCTTCATTCACAGTGTAGGGCTCGGTCTTCTCTTTGCCTTTCTCTTTCACTTGGGTTTTTCATTTATGCCATTGGTACCCAGCTCATCCCCTTTCATATTTCAACATGTATGGTTGTCATGACATCATGGATGCAGCACATTACCTAAAGCTGAAACCCAATAGAACTGAACTGTTATGTTCTCCTGTAAATTTATGCTCACACCTTATTACCTGCTATAATGCATTCTTATTCACTCCTGAAAATGAAACCTCATTATAATGTTGTATGGTCATGCATATGGAATTTGACCATTCTCTGCAAGGAAGTCATTCAGAAAAAACCAAATCCTAGGTGTCGAATAAACCTGCTACAAGGCTGCAATGTGTTGTGTATAGTAGTAAGGTAAGTGACTTTTGTGTAATTCCTGCTATTTATAAAGTAAAACATTCAGAAAATAGAGTTTATTACATGATTTCAGGAATAAATGCATAAACGCCATTAACATCTCTCCATTAACATGCTCAGAACACAGGCATAGAATCTCTACACACAATTAGTGGAAGGGGAATGTGCTGTGCTGGATCCATTAGAGACTCTCAGGTATTTTCACAGATTTTCACCTACATTACAAATAAGCTTCTTGAATTTCTGGCCGGCCATCATGAAACAAAAACTGTAATGGTTTAGCAACTCCAATGAAGAGCCTGGCTTGCATGAACTGTGCCCCCGCCTTAACTTCATCAGACACATTTGGGATGAACTGGAATGCTAATAGTGGGTCTGGGCTTCCTGTCCAACATCAGTGCCAGACCTCGCAGTCACAGTCTTCTCAAAGTGAAGTCTGTTGTAGCATTAAAGCAGGGATAAACTCTCTAAATATTTTTTTTATGTAGTTTTTGCATGTCTACACACTTTTGGTGACATATAGAACATGTATGATTTTATCCTCAAAACAGAGTGTATAGGATATGAAAATTAGATTATACTTCTAGACCTCTTTGACACAGGGTATTTTTAAATACACCTACTGTTTTTCCCATTACCTTAACTCATACATCTTTTATATTTAAGTAATGTACATGGATATTTAAACAATGTATCAGTATTACAAATAATTTAAAAATTATTACACATTTTAAATGATACAAAAAAGAAAACAATATCAAGTTGCATTTGCACAATATGGTTGTTGGTAGAGGCACCTGAAGTATAGAGATTCCAAGTCCTATACATTTTACGTATGGCTTTAAAACACACTATATAGTGCACTGTGCATTCAATATGAAGTCTTATAGCTTACTCACTAGCTTACTAGCTTACAGTCTAGTGATTTAAAGTTCAGCCAGGTCAAATTATTTATATAATTTATATATATATATTAAAATTAATATAAAGTGATACAAAGAGAATCATAAGATCTGTTGTCATTCTAAAAAAACATCAAAAAGCAAACGGCAAGTCAAAGAAAATTGTTACATAATGCAAGTGAGATGCAAAAATTAATTGGTGAAAATGCTATAAAAGGCTGAGAGTGGTGGAGTATCTGAACCTTCCCCGATCTTTAAAGTGAACATCCTGGAATATCGCAGGAGAATTCAGAATGCATGTGAGAGAGGGTTTCCTTTGGTGGTGGAATAATTATTTGGGCTTACATCAGTATTGGAGGTCACATTGAGCTCTACATGATCAGAACTGCTGCTGTCAGAGATTAGGTACTATAGTGGTACTCTTTGCTGGAGTAGATTTATGTTTGGATGGATGTTCAATTCAATTCAAATTCAAATTTATTTATATAGTGCTTTTTACAATGGTACATTGTCTAAAAGCAGCTTTACAATATTATATTATTATATCTTAAAAGGCCAATCCCAAGTTGAGCAAGCCTAGGGGGACAGTGAAAAGGAAAATCTCAATGAAAGTAGAAGGAATAAACCTTGGGAGGACCAAGACTCAACAGGCGACTCAACCATGGGTGGCCTAAATGTTAGTTAAATAAATACTTATTAAGTATATTAAATTATAGCTCAATTCTAGGTAAATAACAATTTAAATCAAATAACAAACCAATAATACAATTTAAATTAGTAGTAAAAAAACCCAAACTAAATCTTACAATCTATATCAAAATAGATTGTAAAATGAATCCTCAGTGGGAGGCCCTTGGAAGGACATTGTCTCCTAATGTCCAAACGATGGAGGGAGTTACTGCCCTCTGGTGGGACTGATTTCTGTTGATGAAGACCAGTAGAGTGTTGCTGAGCTGGAAGAACATCTAGGTGTGTGGAACTGGAACCGGTAAGGGAATATTGGATCTGGGCGAAAAGAGAAAGTGTAGTTATTGATGGTTTAGGAGCACAGAGTCTGTTATCAATCACTGATGCCATCTGCAACATGACTCTGGCAGCACTAACTATAGCAGCATAGATAAAGAATCAGAAGATAAAACAGCCAAGAGGCAAGAGCCGACCTGAGCCATGCGTCAAAATCTAAATCTAAAAGTCTAAAAACGAAAAGCCTGAGTAAATAAGAATGTTTTAGCCTACACTTAATAATTTGGGGAGTGTCTGAATCTGTAACTATTGTAGGAAGTTTATTCCATAGCTGGGGTGCTAAATATGAGAAAGATTCTCTTCCTGCTGTTACTTTTTTAATTATAGGTACTGAAAGGAGCCCTGCACCCTGTGAGCAAAGTAGACAAGCTGGATTGTACGATGGTAAGAGTTCACTCAGATAATGTGGGGCCAGGCCGTGTAGAGCTTTATACGTTAAAAGAAGTATTTCATAATCAATGCGGAATCTAACTGATATGATCATTTTTTTTAGTTCTAGTTATCACTCGAGCTGCTGCATTCTGCACTAGTTGTAGTCTATTTAGAGATTTACTAGAACATTCACCGAGTAAAGCGTTACAGTAATCAAATCTCGAGGATATAAATGCATTAACTAGTTTCTCAGCATCTTGAAAGGAAAGAATATTTCTAAGTTAATGAAATGCCTTACTGTGCGCACCTCATCAGCAACATGCTGCCTTCCTGTTCTCCAGAACTGAAACCCATACTGGGAAAATGTCTGACAAATGCCTCCCACAGCACTTCTTGAGCTGAAAGCTGCCCTGGAATAAGAGTGGCAGAGGATCAAAAAAGAAATGCGGGGCAATCTGATCCTGTCTATGCCCCATCACTGTCAGTGTGTTTTGACAGTCTCACCCAAGAAGAATGGGTTCCTTTTTGAGTCTTAGTCCTCCCAAGGTTTCTTCCTTTGACATTCAGGGAGTTTTTCCTTTCCACTGTTGACCTAGGCTTGCTCAATTTGGGATCGGCCTTTTAAGACAATATCATATTGTAAAGCTGCTTTGAGACAATACTCCTTTGTATAAAAGCGCTATATAAATAAATTTCACTTTGACATTTTGACTTTAAACAGTTAATGTGGGGCACCATGAATATGTTACTTGCTAATCAATCACAATAAGTAAGTTCGTATCTAATTTGTGTAGTAAAACAAGTTTTTTAGCTTTTCATTTGCTTTCCTAATGGTGTTGTTTAATAAAATAAAAATCAAATGGTTCTTTTTAGTCACTTCATATTCATTTTTAAATATCTGCTAATAACCTCAGAGGATTATTATATAGTACTGAGAAATAAGATGATTTTGACTAGGTCATATCAACACTGTGAGAGTGGATTTTTTTTTTACTATAAAGCAACAGGACGTCACGTTTAAATAATTTGGAGAACTGTCTGTTAGTTCTCGATAAATACCCTGCACTGAGTAGGGCACGTAAAGGGTTTTTATTCATCTGATCCTTCAGAGCTCTCGTTGACTAATTTAATTCCAGTAGCATGAGAGTCATGTCCTCAATCCATCTATTTTATTTCATTTGCAGTGGGTCAACAGGTCCAGTTGATCTCTGGCAATAAGTGGTGATTATACTGATTGCATTCTTTCTCCATACCACTTACAAGAAGGGTGTTAGATTAACAGATAGAAAATCGTTACACATTACACAGTACAAACTTTATGGAAAGCAAATGGAAATCCAAAAAAAAAGAACCCAGATCGACAGGAACCCACTTTGCCTCATAGGTCATCTGAGTGAATTGCTTTGTTAGGCTTAATATTATAGGCTATTGCTACCACGGTCTTACAATAGGGCCACAGCTACAAAACTGATGTTAATCATTTCCATACCATAAAGATGTCAAGTAAACTCTTGCATAAAGCATGTTGGTGGAAAGAGTGTAATTATTGTGTCTGGTCATTACCGATTCCTCGATCCCATTTATTTGTCTGTTTATTGTTTCAGTTCTTTGCATTACGAGGGTAGAACCTTCTTGGTAATGCGTTTAAGAAGGTAGTAACTTCAGGCTCCTGTATGTGCCATTGCACAAGGATGATTGGTCTACAAATACATGTGGGTTGAGCAACAATGTTCATAGATTGAGAATAGGTGGTACAGTAGAGTGTATGTCTTGTTTGATGTGTGGAAAATGGGCCACAAAGCAGATGTTAATGATCTGGGAAAAGGATGGCAAAAGGAGTGTTTGCAGGTGTATCAAAGCGTAAAATTCAGTCTACGGGAAATTATTGTCAGAGTTCCTGGAAACATGCTGTTAGATATAAGTCACATGTTACTAATTATGTGTCCAGTGAGTATACCTGCATGTGAGAGTATATCCTCCCATATCATTTAAATCATCTCTACATTAGTTATATTGCCTAATGCAGTGTACCTGCTGTAAATAGTGTAAAAGGTGATTAAACTACATTATTTAGGGAATAACAACAATAACAATCCGTACATGTAAACAAATGGGGCTATCAATTCTTAAACAGAAAGTACTAGAGAGACAAAGAATGTGTGAGGTCACTGCATATAACTTTATACACGTTAATATAAAGTATGCTCAGCATGTGGCAAATATTAGTTTTGCTCTTCTGAACTTTCTGGATTGTTTTCTAAATATTTTTGAGTCACAGTTGGTTGAATCATTAGAGGCTGAAACTATGGATATGGAGGGCCAAGTCTATTTAAAGACCATTTATCACTCAGCTCCTGACCAGAACATGGTCAAGTCATAAAGAAAGACATATAATGTATATCAGCTTAGTCACTTGTGGTCCTGTCAACATCATTGTTGTTGTTTTTGTATTGTTTTGATTTTGACATCCCAAATATTTATCTTCAAGTAAGATGAGTTCAGCACCATTGTACTTTATCTGCTAGACATGTTTTGAGTCCAAAATGGAGAGCCTTCGCTTCCTAATGAATATAAATAGAGAACTTTCACAGAGGGCAGTGGAATAATAGAGGTTATATTTTTGTACCTTGCCGCATCTCTTCTGTCAGCTAAATGGGTTGTCATGCCAATAGTGATGATTGACAGATTGAAAATGAAAGTAAAATGCAAGAACAAGAAAGATGAAGGTATAATTTCACCTAAAGGTCGTATATGGGTAGAGGTTTGGAGGAAAGCTGGACATTGCTCCTTGAATGTCAGGGCCTTTTCAAATGTCAGTGCAATCAGCAAAATTATTTAAATGTATATCTGTCATATCAAAATAAAAGCATCTCATCTGCAGAGTAAGGTAACTGAGAGGACTAAATCCACATTACAAAACTCAAGCATTACAAAAACTGATTCAGTTATTGGCCAATGATTGTTTCTGATTTATAGATTCAGGGTTCAGGATTCAAGTATTTAAAAAATGTAACTTTGCGATTACACACTCTGATTATGGCAAAAAACAAATCTCCACTGGTAAGTATGGTGAACGATTGGCTACTTTTTGTCTAAAACCCTTGGAGACCTTGTTAAGATACATGTAACATGGCTTTATGATATACCATGATATTAAAATAGAAATCTAACTGCCTCTAACAAATAGGTGTTGATCTTAAGGTAGTTGAATCTTCCAATATGACAATGATCAAAAACGAAACCTCAACAAAAACTGATCAATAATCATTGAATTCTCCTGAATGAATTTCCATTTAGTGTTGAACCATAGACCAAGTGTCACCACTGCTCACATAAAACCACATTACAAATCTGTGGGAGAGTCATAACCAATAGGATGCCATAGGATCACAAATTACATCACAAATTTTTACCACACTTTAATATTTAGGTTGGGAATGTCTTATAAATAATCTCACCTAATGTAAAGATAAATACGGTATAAGTAGGAAGTTGAGCTTTCTTAGCCAGACCTCTTGCTAAGGGATACGTAATTTAAAGTATATAATCATACTATTTCTATAGACTAAACAGTGTGAGTACAAAAATCATAAAACTCTACTGTCATAGGATGCCACGATCTATATTTATGCCATACAAGAACTGTCTCTGACAAAAGTGCAGTTATTGTGAAGTAAAAATGTATAGGAGCAACAGTAGCTACAACCTTGAGTGTGAACCCCAAAAAGCCAACAAGCACTAAGTGTCTCCGGAAGCAAGGTACAAGAACTATTTATTTTGGAGAGTCACAAATTGGGTTTCGGTAGTCCACACAGGCCCAAGATCACACTTGATTTTATGAAGACATTTTAGGGATGTGCAGTGAGTATCAAAATACTCATTTGACACAGTTGCATGTTTGACTTACAGTCTGAAATCTAAACTCAATACATGCAGTATCTTACAAAAGTGAGTACACCCCTCACATTTTTGTAAGAATTATATTATCATTATTATTAACTTTTTATGAGACAACACTGAAGATGACACTTGGATACAATGTAAAGTAGTCAGTCCATGCCTTGTAAGACTGTGTACAATTGCATTTCTGAACCTCTGGCAACAAAAGTAAGTACATTCAAAATTGTACCCAATTAGTCATTTTCCCTCTCCGCTATCATGAAACCTGTTAGTATTATAAGGTTTCTGTTATAAAGGTGGAGAAGATGTGTTAAATTTGGTGTTATTCTCTCACACCCATTCATTCTGGTCATTGGAAGTTCAAAAATCACCTAATGGCAAATAACTCTCCGAGGATCTGAAAAATAATTGTTGCTCTACATAAAGATGGCCTAGGCTATAAAAAAATTGCCAACACCATGAAAGTGAGCTGCAGCACGGTATCCAAGACCATATAGCGGTTCAACTGGACAGGTTTCACTCAGAACAGACCACACTATGGTCAATCAAAAATGTTGAGTGCACATACTCAGCGTCATATCAAGAGGTTGGCTTTTGATAATAAATTAAGGACTGCTGCCAGCATTGAGAGGATGTCAGCCTGAGTCAGCCTGTCAATGCTTAGACTATACACCATACACTGTATCAAATTGGTCTGCATGTTTTTTTTGTCCCAAAGAAAGCCTCTTCTAAAGATACATTTACAGAATTTAGCAGACGCTCTTATCCAGAGTGACTTACAACTGATACAGTCTTACAATCCAAGCAATTGTAGGTTAAGGGTCTTGCTTATATGGGGATTGAACCTATGACCTTAGCGTTATTAGCACCACACTCTAACCAACTGAGCTAACCGGCCAACTATAAAGAAGGAAGCCCACAAACAGTTTGCTAAAGTCCAAGATAAACTTATTTGGTTCATATGGTGTGTGTGATGGCATCCAGGAGAGGAGTACAAAGACAAGTGTGTCTTGCTTACAGTGGAGCATGGTAATGGAAATGTCATGGTTTGGGGCTGCTTGAGTGCTGCCGGCTGTGGGGAGCTACAGTTCATTGAGGGAACCATGAATGCCAACATGTACTGTGATGTACTGGAGCAGAGCATGATCCTCTCCCTTCAGAAACTGGGGCCCAGGTCAGTATTCCAACCTGATAATGACCCCAAACACTTTCAAGATGTGCCTTGAAAAAGACAATGAGGGTAAAGGTCAAGCATGTCTTGAGACCTAAACCCTATTAAGCATTTGTGGAGGAGCGCAGGGTCTCTAACATCCACCAGCTCCATGATACCATCATGGAGTGGAAGAGGATTCCAGTGGCCACCTGTGAAGTTTTAGTGAACTTCATATCTAAGAAGATTAAGGCAATGCTGGAAAGTAATGGTGTCCACACAAAATATATACACTTTTTCCCTTGAGTGTACTCACCTTTGTTGCGGTTATTACTGTGTGTTGAGTTCAGGTCTAGACTGACTACTTTACATTGGATCAAAGTGTTATATCTTCAGTGTTGTGAGATGAACAGATATAATAAAATTGTCACAAAAATGTGAGGGAAGTACTCACTTTTGTAAGCTGCTGCATGTACACTTACTCACTAATGATAACTCATTTAGAAGGAGTTATTGGAATGAAATTGTATATTTATGAATGTAATGATGATATATGTAAGTGATTACAATATCAAAGTTTTTTTGGTAAAACCTGTACATTTGAAAGGAGACTCTGCATATGAAATGATGTGGCGGCAAAGGATCCATGTGGTATCCTGTGACACATTTACCCTTAGATGTACTGCACAATCATAGGTTGCACTGTAGCTGATGTCACAGCTGATCTCACAAATGTTCCACTGGTGACTGGGCAGCTCAAAGAATTGTTGAAATCTGGCAGAGATATCCTGGGAAACCCGTGCGTTGAGTGAGCAAATATTATCCTGCTGTTAGAGGTCAATACGGTTCCAGCCCGTAGCAGTTCAGAGTTTCATTGCAATACTGCAAGCAAAGGAGACAGTAGCTAGCTATCAATGTCAGGATAAGTGATGCATCACGACAACAAATTTTCTTTCCTTCCCCATGTGGAAATGGTCCAGACAGAGAGCAAGATATCTAGTGAAGGTACCAAATGTGTCTGAATCGTCAACAATGAAATGAGCTGCTTGTGCTTGTCAAACAACCCTTTCTGGTGGTGGAAAACAGCCAGAGAGCTTTTTCTATTGTAGCTGAGGAACTACGTGTCTTACTGGAGGCTAAAACATCTGCCCATAATTCAGCCATAACCAACTTCCCAATCACTACTGATAAAAAAAATACAATATTCTTACCACTATGTTCAGAGTAGGTGTGATGCATTTTGAGCTGTGTGCTATATCTGGCTTTCACCAAACATAATGACTGGATTTCAGTACAGAAAGTTAAATATTAGTCTTCTCTCACCATAAAAACCTTTTGCCACATGACATTAAAAGTGCAAATAATGTTCAATGTGGACATTTTTCAGAAGAGGTTGTGGTTTTTTTGCCAGCTAGTCATACATGCACCTGCCCTCTTGGTAGCTTCCATAGACGTCTAGTTTGCCTAATTTAGGCAAGGAGTTGGTGCTGACTAACAATTTCCACTTATTAATAATGCTCTAAAGGGTACTCACAGGGATGGTTAAAGCCTTTGAAATCTCTTTGTATTTCCTTTGTATTCTTCACTTGTAACTATATCCCTTAGACTTTCTGAATTAATTTCCAACCATGGTGAATTTACTGTATTACTTTGCTGCACTATTAGTGCAGTACATGACTACAAATCAGCTATTAAAACCAGTAGTAAAAACAGAACTTGTTATTTGTTGTTTTTACTTTGGTTTTGATATGTAGTTAGTGTGTAAATGTTGTTGGAAATGTTTAAAAAAAGAGATTAAATGTATTTGCAGAGTCTGCTGTATAAAGTACACAATCCATCTGTGTGATGAATCATGCTTTGAAATATGATTGGTTGAACAATGCCAGTGTATTGGTCATCTTTGGTCTGTTTTGGTCTGTTTGTTATTAACTGGCTTGCACAACGCCCTTACCTTAACCTCATCCAACGCCTGGAATATCACATGAAGAACAAAATTAGAAAACCATAAATAACTAATGATCATGTCCTGCACAGTTAAATAAGAGGAAAACCCCAAAACCTATAACTGCTGCTTTATGCAGACAGGTGAGATGCCTCAGAGCATTGCAAGTTATGTTTCCTTGGAATGCATGTGAAATGAAGTGCATCACTTTCACATGGGCAGAAGCTTAACTCATACTTATGAACACGAATCATCCAATACTAAGTACTTAAAATAAAAAATAAAAAAACATCTGGCTCTTGGCTAATCCCCTGTTGGAGATGTTATTATAGAATATTAATACCATGAATACTGAATCTGTAGACCTGGATTTTAGATATATGATATATTTACATATATATATGATGCAACAGTGCTGTGTGAAATTGGTGATCTTTCTGGGTGTTGAATGTTGATGAAATTTGCGTTTATGAATCATCAACTCCATCTTCAGTTACCTGTGACGAACAACAAATTTTTGTGTTAATAATTTTTGAACCACAAGAGATATTGCAAATCTAAACTATCCCTTAATTTACCTTAAATTCATAAAGCTTCATTAGATTTCAATATCTTTTTCCAATTTTTTTTTTTGGGCAAAACAATATAACAATAATAACAATAAAAACAATAATAATAATAATAATAATAATAATAATAATAATAATAATAATAATAATAATAATTTGCCATTTCCAAATCCAAACCAAATAAGATTTATCCCTCTGTAACTGATATCTCCTCACATATCATTGCATTCAGGTTTTCCTCATCAAGAACTCGTCGGGAATGAGAACTAATGGGAACTTTCTTGAGGATTAAATTTCCACCTAATCCCACAATGCTGTAAGTAATACTAATCTCTGAGGTGTTGTATTTAGTAATATGCTTTCAAAGCTCATATTCAGCTCCACTGGAATTTGTGCCATTTTCTGAACGAAGCTCTTCAAGTTCCTCTCTGAATTATTAATTGACAGATAACTATATAAATTAGTCTCTGTCAAGTGAGGAGGCAAGCTCAATGTGTCACGGGTCCATAAGCAGGTAAAAATGACACCATAACACTTAAGGAAACTTCTTCCGCAGTTTACCTCAAATGGCCAACAGCAGTCTGGACCAAAATTAGAGAACAGTAGATCATCTAGTCTCCCTTTGCCATCTGTTGTATTCCTACAAGTCTACACAAAGTACAACAAGCCACACACTTGAACTTGTGTCTTGTTATGTGTCTGCATTGGGTTGGGAATGCACTGTAGAAAGAATGTGAGTTAGAATGTGACTTATGATCCCCTTAAGAGTTAAATTGGCAATGTTCAAATCTTCAGAGAAGATAGAGGGTTGGTGTGAAAAGTCTAGTTTAGCTGCCCAAGACAGTCTTTCACCTACACCCAATATTCCATTCCAAGAACAGCATTAAGATGATATAACTTAACTTATATAATATATACATTAATATCACCTGATATTCACTCATTCTTCTCAGAGAACTAATTTTGATCAAGTATGATGATTGAACTCATTTTATCCAGGTATTCTACTGTGAGGTAGTTCTCTATGAAGCTTCACCTGAATTAGTCAATTTTCCTTTTGACCTTTCGAGATTCTTGATCTACTGATCGGTATGTTGACTGTAAGCAATTCACAGCTCTTTGCATTTCCACTTAGCCCTTGCAGTACGGTTTTACATTTTAATAACGTACAGCATGAGAAATGGTTGGCCATTTGCTTGCATTGATTGGTATGTTCTCTGCAATTGTAGAATTTACCTTGACATTTTTTATTTCAGGAATGTGACAGGAGATAAATGGAACTCATTTAAACAAACGAGACAATAATATTATACTTTTGTGTATAGCAGAAAAAGATCCAATCTGTGAGTGTCAAAAGTGACACCTGTAAAAACGGTATGACCTCCTTGTACAGCAATAGCTACAGCTAAACATTTACAGTAACTTCTGTAAAGTCCTCCACTTCAGCTTCATTAAGAGTATTATCTTTACACTCCACACATAACAGTGCCAGTGGGTTGGGTAGTCTCAGCCAGTTTAGGAAACTTCAGCCAGTCAGCCTCTTTGCAGTTTTTGGTTTACTTACTTGCACTGGAAGCCTGAGATGAGACTAAGACAGATGCCCATTTTGTCCGTGAACACTCTTCAAACATTCATTCATTTTTTAAACTGCTTAATCCTAATCAGGGTCAAACTCCACACAGAAATTACCCAGAATGCTCTACCTGAGATTTAAAACCTACCAAACCAGTCCAAGCAATATTCTCCAGAATGCTAACCCTTTAAACTTAAAACATGTTTGTTTAGAGGGCACTGGGGAGATGCTGGATGGAAATGTTACATCACTGGAAATTGTTGAGGATGGTAATCCTTTTGGTTAACCCCTGAGATTAAGGGAAGTTTGGAAGAAAGACGATTGGTCCCCCTGTCAAGCTTTACACTCAAATATCGGAGAGGTCTTACTGTGGGTGCAGGTGGAGCAAGATGCAATAAAGGGGTGCACATCAGGGTGCATGGACTCCTGCCAGAAGTGTCTGTATATCAGATATAAAGTTGGCATCTCTCCAGGATGGCCAGCAGCACGCTACGCACGTGCGCAGGTTATGATGCGGCACATGATTGCAACCCAGCCATGAGGACAGAGCAGGCAGGGTCTGAAGCACAGAATCAATTTCTAAATCAAGGTCTCATTTCTATGGCATTTATAAAGCAAGCAACTGACAGGTTGGATTATGGCTTCTTCAAAGGCTGCTTTATTTATACTTTAAAACTAAAAGTTTTGTATATAGGACAAGTCTTGTTTTTCAAATAGTTTGCTGCATCGTTTTTATGGTGTCAATTTGTATTAACACTAGATTGTGAAGAGTAATCAGATGTATTGCAATTAATTGCAAAGTAATTCAATGCCATGGAAATGACCTTATCACAAAAATGCCTGCATCTTAGTCACTGAATTTCAGCCCTACAAAATGGCCTGCTAACATAAGTTCAGTGATGATCTCGTTAGCACAGGAGAAATGTTTAATGAGGACAAGCCAGTTGATATCACCCTGTCATATTGATTAAAAGAGCAGACTGCTTTTTTAGGTGCTTTTAAGTTTTCTTCTGTTAACCATGGGTACCTCCAAGAAACATATGCAGTCATCACTGCATTGCATCAAATAGTTTCACAGGCAGGGACATTGCTGCATGAAAGATGGCATTAATATTAACCATTTACCAACTGATCAATAACTTTAAGGAGATTGTTTCAGTTGCAGTGAAGTGAAGCTTTAGGGTGCCCAAGAAAGTCAAGCAAGTGTACATACCCTCTCCTAAAGAGGATGCAAGTACGAGATTGGGTCACCACTGGGAGGAACCAGGTGTAAGTGCATCTGAATGTACTGTGAGCTGTATGCAGTATATATACTGCGCAAAGGCATTTGGAGGATAGCCTGCTGTCATGAAGGGTATCAAAGAAACCACTTCTCTCTGAGAAAAACGTCACAGACAGTCTTAAGTCTTAAAGAATAAGCGTCAAAACTTAAGTTTTTGCTTAAACTTGATATATTTGTCAATAAAAAGTTGAATAAATATGGAATGCTTATAATTGTACTACATTATGCCATATAAACATCTGACTAAAGGCTCTAAAAACTGATGAAGCAAGCTTTGTGAAAAACAAAATCTGGGCCATTCTTTAAGTTCTAGGCAACCAAAGACATCTGAGACAGTCACATTTTTTCTCCTTTCGAAC
The DNA here is from genome assembly GCA_034779995.1 of Parotocinclus haroldoi. NCBI lineage: Eukaryota > Metazoa > Chordata > Actinopteri > Siluriformes > Loricariidae > Parotocinclus > Parotocinclus haroldoi. Next base: position 16,146 of record JAUZST010021377.1, read on the forward strand.
GGGAATACATCACCTTGTCCAAAAGGTGGCAGTACTAGGGTAAGTGATCCTTTTTAGATGAAGCTGAAAGAGAAGAAATAACCTCATGGGCTTTGTGAAAGTGTTTGTTCCATGTTTAAAGATTGTTTGTTTGAGGAACCTGGAAGTTCTTGCTTTTAAAGTAAGTCTGTCCTTCTTGAATTAGATCTACTTTCGGTCATGGTCTGATATGTTAATTAATATAAAGTTTTGTGTTGTTTGTATTTGCGGAAAGAGTTTATCACTTATATTATCTTTTGGTTTGAATGTGTTTGTCCTGATCTGCTTTTGGACTACTTTATTCATGGACTAAGGTATTTGATACACCCATTTCACCTGACTACATGAACTCTCATCTTGGCAATACACTTATACAGATGCACTATTTTTGTACATATCGAATTGATTTTTTTCCTGGGTGGTTATTATTTAGGGTGAACTGTGGGCAATGCAAACAAGTTCAAAAAGCCTTCTAGTGGACTGCACTCCCCTTATATAATTCTGAAAATGTGTTGTCAAACAGTTACAGTGTTGCTTGAACTGGGACATGTTGAAATGAGCATTTCAGACATGTGCTTTTATGATAGCAGGTTTGATGCCTTGTCAGAGGCTTATTGCCATTCATTAGTCCATTCTTAAACACTCTGCTTCTATTGGGCATGGAGTGTTGCTGCATGCACTGAAAATGTAAATGAGTAGAAATCTGTGAATCCATTCAGCAAGCCCCAAGAACCTTCGTGTTTGGCTAATGTTGCAAGGTACTGGGAAATTCTGTACCACTTGAACTTTGGCTGCCTCTGTCTTAATTCCTTCACGCAATGATGTGACAGATGTGTGAAATATTTTGGATTTTGAGATTGGTTCAGATTCGCCATCAGTTTTGCTTGGCCTGAAAGTACTAACCTTTCACTGGCTTAAATATCATTAGGATGCCAACTCAAAGGACCACTGGAATGACTTGCTTAAAAAAACACCCAACCCTGACCACTCTGCATATGAGATTTTGCATCACCCACAAACTCTACTAAACAGAGTTAAGAACAGTATGTTAAGCACAGGCCTGGCAAGCAAAGTATTATGACATCTGAACAATACCAAGAAGCTGATGTTATCTGTAAACACACACACGGTCTTGAGCAGTGTACGAGTTCATGGCCAAACTGCTCTCCAAAAGCTAAAATCATTCAATAACTCAGTCTGGTTATCTACAAGGTAGCTACATTGTATGCTCCACATCAACATGTTATTTTCATTTATTGACAGATTTTACACATTGGTAAAGTCTTAACGGGGGTGGGGAGGATGGAGGTGTGACAGTTGTTGCTTTTTCCCCTCACAATTTTGCTGCTGAATTCTTAACACCATCCACAAGGTGACAGTACTGGGGTAGTATATTCCTAGACAAGTAAAAAGGAAGGCATAATCTTGTATCACAGTCTTTGTGGAAGCAGTTAGTTCTCATGATTTTGTTTGAAGACCCTTGTTTGAGGAACCTGAAGGTTCTTGTGCTCGAAGTAAGTCTGCTGTTGATTACTTTAATCTAATTTCAGCCAAATGTTGGGTATTATTAGGTGTTATTAAATTGACGTTTTGTTACATATTGTATTTGCAGAAGAGTTTTGCTTTTTAATCTTTTGCTTTGGACTGGTTTCAGTGTCTAATATATCAGTCATCCAGGTCATGGGAGACTTGAGTGATAAGTTACTGGAAAATGGATGACTTCTTGGTTCTTGAAGATGTTTATCTCTCATCCAAAAGGTTTTTTAAGTTATGAAAATCTGATTGGGAGTATTTTTATCTCTAATGGTTTGTAATGACTGGGTTGTCACCTTGGTGACTCATACGATGGCTTGCAATGACAGAGTGTGTTAAGAACTTCTGCACTTTACTTATAAATCCTTGAATCTACTATATTTAAGGTCTGTTACATGAGGTGTAATCCTCACTGAACTCCGTTTCATGTGTGACAATACCTGACAGAGAATGCACATTGTCCTTCATTGGCTGGTTTGAGTGGTTAGTAAGCTGACTTTTGTATATTGCTGCACAGTTCTTTCTGCAGTGTTTTACTGTCAGTACACTACTTGGTTATAAAATGACAAACAAATGATTTTTCAAATATATAATGGTTAGCTTAGCTTATTTAGCAGTGCTTCCAGTAGAACTTAACAATTGTGTACAGTGGGGCCAAAACATTAGATAATTACATTTTAATGCACACAGTGAGACTAAGAAAAACAGCAAATAAGCCACTTCTCTCCAAGAAACGGACAAACTGGCATTCTGCAGGGTGTATATGGATTGGACTGCAGAGGACTGGGGTTATTTTCTCTGAAGCCCCCTTGAGACTTTTTGGGATATCTGTATGGTTGTCTGGAGGGAAAAAAGCTTAGCAGTACCGTCATGCCAACAGTAAAGTGTCTGGAGACCATTTGTGGGCATTTTCTTCTCGTCTTTGGAAGTGGGCAACTTCTCCCAAATGACCAAGCAACTTTTTGGACATGACCAATGCTTTTTTCATTATGATGGAACACCAAGTGGCTCAATAAACAAAACAATGACATTTTCGATCCTTAAAACCATAAAACTCCCTAGATTACAATCCCATTGAAAACTTATGGTTAATCCTCAAACAGAGGCTGGACAAACAAAAACCCAGAAACTGTAATCAACCGAAAAGCACTGATTGGGCAATAATGGGGTGATATCTAGCATGCCAAAGCAAATTGCAGAAGTTTTAAAGAAAAAAGATAAAATATTTAGTAATTGTTTAAGCTGGATGCATTAGTCAATAAAAAGCTAAAATAAATTAATAAATAAAACAACATATGGGATGCTTATAATTGTACTTCATGATTCCATATTAACATCTGACAAAAGATTCTTGATAAAAGAACTCGTCCACTCTCAACACCTCTGGTACTACACCTTTCCTCCTCCCATCCTCATTCACACACACGTACTTTAGTTTTCTCCTGCCAACTTTTATTCAGTTCTCTCCAATGCATACATCCATCTCTCCAGGTTCATGACCTGTTCCCTACTCCTACTACAAATTACGATGTCGTTTGCCAACATCATAGTCTGTGAAGACTCCATCCTAACCTCATCCTTCAGCCTGTCCATGACTATTGAAAACTTGATGCAGTCACACATCTACTTTTAAACCCATCTGTTTAAACCCATCATTCCTTCTGTACCATCTCACCACTGTCACACTCTCCTCATAAATGACACATTCATGTATTTTCCTGCCAGCTTTCTCTAGATCCACAAACCCAGAATATGACGACTCCTGGCCTTCTCTTTGCCTTTCTATTAACTCTTTCAAAGCAAACATTGCATCTTTGATGCACTTTAATGGCATGACACCATATTGCTGCTCACAGATACTCATTTCTTCTTTCAGCTTACCTTTCACTACTTTTTCCCAGATCTTCATTCTGTGACTGATTAGCCTCTGTAGTCTGTGCAGCTGTCTGTGCATGCTTATTCTAATAAATTGGGACCATTACACTCCTCCCACACTCCTTAGACATCCTATCAACTTTGAAAGATTTTGTTTGGAAATCTATCTAATTCCACTACTATCTCTCCAGTCTCAGCCTGAATTTCAATGTCTCCACTGCAGGCATACCATCTTGTCCCACCTCCTTTCCACTCTACATTCTCACATGAGTGGTGGCTGTTGGTCTTTGAAAGAGGATAGGATCATTGTCAGCTTGCCTCATAAATGTAGTCATTTTTTAATATGTAAATTCTGCCCTCCATTCCCTTAAAGGCTGCTTAGACAGCCTTAGCCCATGGTGTTGCAGGTATAAGACTTGAGCCTTTTTAAACAGAAGATCCTGGTTACACCCACAGATCTTTCCAGTTGTTGCCATTGATGATAACAGTTTACTGCTAAGGCACTACGCTGTCCAACAAGGAACTAACAAAATGATATTAAAGTCAAGGGAAATGCTGAATTAAGGATACACTGTGTTTGATTTACAGTGTAAGAACTGAACAATGGAAATGGAAGTCATTTTCATAAGCAAATACCAAGAAACGGGTTGCAGTTCAGATATTCAGTGCAGACTTTACGTGCAAAATCTGCGATAGGACTGAGCACTTAATGATTAAATGACTGTGAAGTTAGCAAAATCAAGTCGGTCAAGAATAAATCAAGACATCATTTGTGAGAAGTAACTGATTCTGAATTAACTTGTATTCGAGAACTGTTCTAATGCATTTGTAGTTAACAGCTTAACACATCTGTACATATTTGGCTATTTAATTATTTTTACATTTTTGGGGAATCTGACCTTCCCTTGTAGTCGTGAAAAAATCGTGACTGACTCATTTCCTCCTAGCTAATCTGAGGCACTGCCTGATTCCTTATCTCCACATCATCCAACCTTCTCTCACTCATATTTGTCATTCACCAAAAAGCTCTATATATTCCACCTGCGATGTCATTATTTCCACAAAATTTGCATGCGTAGCTTAAATCCATTCAAAATAGAGACTGAGTGACAGCTTTAGTCCCCCCTCCTGACTGAATATGTATCTTAAATCCAAACCAAATGAGGTTGGAGTCCCTGTAACTGATACATGTTCCACTATGCAGCTTTTCATTTTTTGAATAAACAATACAATCCCTCTTCATTTAAAAAGAATCTCAGCTAACAAAACAATTTAAATGCACTCTAATATCAAGAGGAATTATTTCACAAACCCACAATATGACAACTGTGTGACTGAAAAGTCCCTTCATTAAGTAACCCAACCCACAATTCAAATATAAAGTTAATCTAACATTATATTAATAGCAAATTTAACATGAAATACAATAAATACATTTTTACATGCTACATTATAAATGTGTCCGTTGTTGCACTGGTGCCCAGTTAAGAGTTTAAATTACACAATGTGACTCTCATGCAGCTTTTCCAATTAACATTACATTTTCAAGAGAAAAGAGTTCAAGGAAAAATATATATTGTCTCATTCAGATCCATCTAATATAACTACAAAATTTGGCATCTACCAAATACAAATCCAATTTTGTATCTACCAATACAACATAAACCCAGTTTTGATCTGCTTGGTGCTAAAGGTAGCAAACCGTAATAAGCAGGCCCTTTCTGTGTGGAGTCTGCATGTCCTCACTGTGTCTATGTGGGTTTACTCCTGGTACTCTGGTTTTCTCCCAGAGGCATGCAGTATGTTAATTGATTATGCTAAATTTGGGATCTGAGTGTATATACAGTGTATATTAATGGTTTTGGTGTAACGTTCTGTTTTGATATAACCTGTCTGTTAAAATGGCCATAGATGCTGATAGTGACTGCAAATAAACAAACAAAATGACAGAACAATGGCTTCATATTGATACAACTAATGTAAATGAAATGGCTTGCACAAATTGAACTGTACGCCTAATACTTATCTTTTGTTGCAATTTGATGCACTTCTTTTAGCTCCTATATGCCACTAGGATTCCAGTACTAGCCCCTAATTTGTGTGCTTGGTCAGTTATTTCATTTCACAGACTTAACAAAATTTGAATATTTTTTTAAGTGGTATACAGCAAATACTGTATAAATGAAAATTTTGAAAAATAACGTTAACAAGGTTTACCACTTATAATGGTTTACCACCAATAATGGTGTACTATTCCAATCACACGTTGTGCACCCCCAACACATAAATAGAATAATCCATCACAGATAATCCTTTTTTTACAGTTATAACTATCTACCTTATGTATGTAATGATGCCTATTAAAACAAGAGACTAATCGTATCTTGCGTTGGTTCTTATCTAGTAAAAGATTCGATTTTCTACATACAGCTCTCAGGTACTACTGGTTATTATTAAGTCATTTCTACTGCTGAGATGATGGGACCAAAGTGAAAGTCATTTTTTATGTTAAGGGTTTTTCTATAGATTTAATGGGAAAAATAAAAATTAACATACAACTCACTAATTTACCTTTAAATTTGTTTGTGTTTGTTCATCATTTCAGCAGTAGAGATTACTTGTAATTTGTAGCAATTAAGAGAAGTGTAGTATTTTTACATCATTGTTCTAGGACATTAAACCACATTTAAGCTTTGTTCACATTAAGCATATGACACTCCCAGTTAACACCGCTTTTGGGGGAACAGACCACAGACAGTTGTTCACTGTACACTGCGCCAGATGTTTTGTGATGTTATAGGTGCAGCCGCCTTTATAGAGATCAAAGTTCCGCACATATTGAATCTAGCCTTTAGTTTTCTTTCATAGAAATGAAATCAATGTTTTGAATGTTTTGAATGTGCATCTTCCATAGATGCTCTCATATTGCATATCAAAATAAAACCACATATTTGCACTAGTCACGACCATGTACAGAGTCTCAAAGGGAGTACACCCCCCTTTTTTTTTAACTATTTTATTATAGATGTTAATGGGACAACACTGAATGTATGACACTGATACAAATGTAAAGTAGTCCATATACAGCTTGTATATAATTTGCTGTGCCCTCAAAATAACAACACACAGCTAAGAATGTCTAAACTGCTGCCAGAAAAAGTAAGTAAGCTTAAGTAAAATTGTTCAAGTTGTGCCCAATTAACCATTTTCCATACCCGGTATAATATGACTCGTTAGTGTTACAAGGTCTCAGGTATGAATGGGAAGCAGATGTGCTAAATTTGGTGTTATAGCCCTTCACACTTTTATATTGGTCACGGGTAGTGGGTATGGCACCTCAAGGCAAAGAACTGAGGATCTGAAAAAAACAATTGTTGCTGTACATAAAGATGGTCTAGACTATTCAAATATTGCCAACACCCTGTAAGTGAGCTGCAGCATGGTGACCAAGACCATACAGCGGTTTAACAGGACAGGTTCCACTCAGAACATGCCTCACCATGGTTGACCAAAGATGAATGCATGTGCTCAGCATCATATCAATAGGTCAGACCATATGCCACACACTGTATCAAAATGGCTGTTGTCCCAGAAGGAAGCCTGCTCTGATCAAGAAAACCCACAAACAGATTAATGATATGAATTACTGAAACTATGTTCTGTGCTCTGATTAGACCAAGATATTTGGTTCAGATGATGTCGTGTGTGTGTGGTGACAACCAGATGAGGAGTAGACAAGTGTCTTGCCTACACTCAAGCATAGTTTTGGGAATGTTATGGTTTGGGGTTGCATGAGTGCTGCCAACTGTGTGGAGCTACAGTTTGCCGACATGAATGCCGACATATTGTGAAGCAGAGCATTATACCCTCCCTTTCGGAAACTGGGACACAGGGCAGTATTCGAACATAACGGCCCCAAACACACCTCCAAAATGACCACTGCCTTGCTAAATAAAGTAAGGGTAAAGATCAAGCATATTTCTAGACCTAAACTCTCTTGAGCATCTGTGAGGCGTTCTCAAACAGAAGGTGGAGGAGCACAAGGTCTCAAACATCCACCTGCTCCATAATATTGTCATGGAAAAGGATTTCAGTAACAATGTTTTACTAGGGATGAACTGGGTCTAATAAAGCCCCTGGATTGTAATGTTGAAAGGAAGACAAAGACTCAGGCTTGATGGTGCCGAAACCAACCACCCATAAGTGTCAGCTGATCACTGATACCGATCACACTCATTGGCTGAAATTTTCCAATTTAGTTATGACAAAAGCATGTTAATTTACATTTTCAAAATAAGAAATATAAAAAACCTTGCAGCAACTATTCAGTCAAAATTATTTTTGAAGGAATTTCAAAAGGAATTTACCTGTTATCTCAATACAGAAAATATTAAGGCTCTCAGTGGGCTAAATAGTGCAGAAAGTCAAATATAATAATTTATTAATCAAGTCAAAGTACAAATTATACATTTAAAGTCATTCAGGTTGTATTCAAATAAAAGGAATAAGACCTTATGCATGTGCAAACTGTTGTGTTGTCTAAAAAAACCCAACTGTTTACCTTTCTTATGATTTATAAAAATAAATAACTACTCTGTTCCTTCGTAGGTAAAAGAAAATGGCCCATTTGATGCCCATCTGCTTTGAACAGGGGGAAAAAAAACAGTTGAACATCGTTTACATGTTCTAAATGCCGATGACTTGTTGACTAAGCAGTTTGGGAAGATTATTTTTAATAAAGACGAGCAGCTTAGCTTTTTCAGTAATGAGTATATTACTGTGCTTGTCCACAATGTTGGATGCAGTGCTGAATAAGCGCTCATTCTACACATTTGTGCAGGTTACACACGTGTAAGCTCTTGCTAGTCTAGCAAAGTTTGATGGCAACCCATTCTTGGGTAATTAGTGCTTGAAGTTAATCATAGTTTCTGGGTTCTTGTTTGTCCAGCCTGTATTAGAGGATTGACCTCAGTTTCGCAATGGGAGTAGTTCTGGGTAGTTCTCTGAGAAAGGACACAATATTTCAATGTTTTGGTCACCAAGCCACTTCCTTATTACTTTTGCCTCATGACATGGTGCTTCATTATGCTGGAGAAAAAAAACATTGTTCTCCCAGATTAAGTTGCTCTTGGAGGAAGTTTCACCTTGGCGGAAGCCTGTGCATGTGTTTTGTTTTTCTTTTTTAGGTAACCATGGTTAACTGAAGAGTTAACTTAAAGGCACCACTACACTTCTAAAGCAACTTATTAAACTTTTCTCTGAAGTTTGTCACTGAAATAATGTTGACAGGCCATTTTATACAGCTGAAATGCAGTGACTGGAATCCAGTCAGTTTTCTAATAAGATCATTTTATTTCAAGGAATTACTTTGCAATAAAGAGTTACAAGCTAGTATTAATAAAACTGGCACCATAAAAAACTGATGCAGCAAACTTTGTGAAAACAAAATTGTGCCTTCCCAAAATGCTTCTGGTCATGGTTGTACAGTTGTGGTCAAATAATGTTTTGGTGATGTAATTTTTGTAATCAAATGTATAAAAGAACCTTTGCATCCACTGTTGTTTTAATTAGTATCACGTTAGGCCATCAGCAAAGTTATGTTTAGACAATTCAACTTTTGTGACCCCTCAATCATGCAATTGTTCAAAATTTGCATATAGCTGTACTACCATTTGGTAATCAAACCGTTATTGTTCAGCCATGCAGCTGTTTGTTATTACTGTTAAGTTTTTTTTCAAATCATGTTTTATTCAAATCATGAAACAGTTAGTGTTTTGATTTGGGGAGGTGTACGATTCATCAAAACTGGAAGAGATCAGTCATAAATGTCCTGGCGGTGTTTCATAAACTTGATGAAACTGCATCAACAAAGAGGAAAAAGTTGCTAAAGCTTACTGAAAGACAAATGTTGTCATTAAAATAAACACATTAAGACCAGTAGTGAAAAGTCCTTTTGGGAAAAGTCCAAACTGGACCAATGAGCAATTTAAAAGTGTAATATGACAAATGTATTTAATTTGGATGGAAGACAAATGATGCTTTTAACCCAAAATGTCTGCCTCCATTTAATAGAAGTAATACTATGGACAACACAATGTTTCAGATTAGTTTTTTGTTTTGTGGTACAAAGTCTCAGTGACATTCACATTCAAGAACCGAGCAAGAGCCAAGTGGGTTCATGCAATGACTATGACCTTTTACAATCACCACCATAAAGACAGATCAACATAAAGACAGAACATGACATAATTTTCAAAAATTCTGCAACAACAACATCAGGTCTCCTGGCATCTCGATTTGGCCATATTGATTAAAAGCTCAACTCTCCTGCTGATTGTTCAAGTATGATGCCATTTTAGGCATTTTAGGGAAAATAATTAATGCTTTTTGAAAATATTGAAACTTTTACACTCCAAGTAGCTGGGCTTCCATCTAACCATTTCCTAAATGGTATGGGCTTTCATGAAATTACAACATAAAAAAAAATATGTAATGTTTTTATCCACTACAGTTATGCGAATACATTTTAGATTAGGTAGGCTAACCTGACAAGTGGAATATAATTTAACTCTTATAATCTTTACAGCCGTTTACATTCCTTTTACGGTCATCTTTAGTGTTGACATGAGTACACTGGTTATCTCTGATACTTTGTCTTAAAACCCAACATTTACATTTGTCATTTAGCAGATGCCCTTATCTAGAGCAACTTGCAATTAATACACTCTTACAATCCAAGCAATTATAGGTTAAGGGCCTTGCTCAGGGACCCAACTGTGGCACAGGTGGAATTTGAACCCTGGGCCTTCTGGTCCATAATCCAGTACCTTACCCACTAGGCCACCACAGTCCCATGAGTGGGATACTCCCAACCAGTGATACTCATTAACGTAGTTCAACATGCAGATTAAAAAAGTGTCTAAATAAAATTATTGCACTGTGTAAGTAAAGCATTTTGGATCAACTCACACTAGGGTGTGTCTTTGAACTTTTTAGTAGCGCATCTTTACGTCCTCACCCATGTCTAACACATGGGGGAATGCAGTACGTGTGTTCCTTTAATATACTGTGATACCTTGGTTCTCGACCACCTCCGAATTCGTAGAATTCTGATCGCACAAATTTTCACTCGTTCATTTCACTCACTTCATTTGGTTCGGTTGCTCTGTACTTTAAGCACACTTGCTTAAACTCATATTCGGCAACCCGCATGACTTTTTTCAGCTCAATTCCTGATTCACAATTCGGTTTTGCAATGCTTTAGCAATTCAGATTGCTAATGGCTCTCACTCAGTGCAGATCTCTACTGTGTTTCTTGTTTTTATTCTTACATTTACAGTACAGTATTCTTAGTACGGTCCCCATAAATCCTAAATTGGTTAGTAATGACAGTTACCTGAAAGGAATTCAAGAACTGAATCTTCCTGGCTTTCAGGCTGCAGTTAACATTTGCAGCTATGCTAGGGCTTGAGCAAGTGTTTTGCTTTTACTCCTCACTTTCAATCTATTAGGCCATTAATAAGGCCACATAAGGCCTTATACAGTGTGGATGTTCTGGGGGTCCGGAAATTCATTTTCAGTACTCGGCAAGCCTCGTACACAATTCCTTTACTAGCATATCCCAGGTTTTATATAGGGGATACGGGAGTTGTAACAAAACCAGTTCGACCATTCACGGTTAAGATAAGAGCCATATTCCACTGTTTACCCATTTCCTCCCTGATCCCACATGGTGGATGTCAAGACTGGAAACGGGCGCATGCAGATTCTATGAAGAAATAACTTTTAAACTACGACTACATTTATTACTTCTACTATTGCAGTTAAAACCATATTAATTATTTGACATTAACATGTAGTTTTTCAGCCAAAATATGATGCATTTTCCCCCCTGCTAATTTCAAACCACTATGCTAATACATCTAGCTAAACAATGACCGACAGGGATAGGGTGGGTTGTAACACATCTTTGCAACCACTCTCCCTTTCATACAACTAAGACAACCTTCTTGATTTCCTTCTGCCTAGGCATTGGAAAAGAAAACTGACGGGTGTAGCTGCACCATCTGATGAGGTCACAAAGAAGGGCAAGTCAGTCAGATCAGTTGCAAAGGCATATGGGATCTGCATTGTAACACTGAGCAGATGCTGCACATCGCTGCAGAAGCTCAGACACTAGGGATCCAGTGATCTTCCTAGTGTAGGTTACTGGAGAAGCAACAATGCTCTCTCTGAGGTGCAGGAGGAGGTGTTGGTTGACTATTTGACTCAGTCTGCATTATCGACTCACTTCACGTGAGAAAAGCATATGAAAAAAAAAAAAGCATAGTTAGTCACTGGAGACCAGAAAAAGGTGTTGAATACTAGCGTAGGTATCGGACTGAATTCAAAAACTGTGTACATGTACTCAGGTTTTCTATTCCACTACCTTTTGTTAGAAAGTTTGCATATCAGTTTGCATATCATTTGGCAGGAATATATAACATCAAACACCCACAAACATGGGATGAGGAGCAAATGCAGGGCCTGACTGGTGCACATTATTTATGAAGCGAAACCCCAGCCTGTCAATGAGGAGACCAAAGTCAGCCTTACAGGCCTACATATTGTTAAGAAAGTTTGCTTTACACAAGTCTGTACACCAATTTGCGCACACTCAGGGTTTAAGTTCTGGTCAGTCACAAAGAGAGAGAGATTGTTCTAGTGTTCTTTTATTTCAGGAAACCTCTTTTTGAAGCATATTGCATGGTGTGGCCTCTGGACTACACCAATCTACAAATCAATTGTGTACAAATGGAAGGAATTCAAGTCTTAGACATGCAAAATAGTTGGCACCCATTGGCATCTCTTGTTTAAAATAAAGTTATTTTGTTGTTTACCTAATTACTTAGTGTTGTAAGCATTAAACATAATGGATTATGGAATGGAATGGAAATTAAGATAACCCAAACAAGCAAATACAGTTGTGCTCATAAGTTTGCATACCCTCGCAGAGTTTGTAATTTTTTTTTGGCCATTTTAGAGAATATGAATGATAATACAAATAATGTTTTGTTATTCATGGTTTGTGGTTTAGTGAAGCCATTTATTACTGAACACTTTTTTGCCCTTTTGAAATCATAATGACAACAGAAACTACATAAGTCAACATGATCAAAAGTTTATATAGCCTGAAAGTTTTGGCATTATAACATGCACACAAATTGACAAATGCAGGTGTAAATGGCTGCTAAAATAACCACCCTCACCTGTTATCTATTTACTTATAATGCATGTGTTTGTATGAAAAAGTTCAGTGAGTTTATGGGCTCCTGACAGCTAATTTTTACACTGGTGGATTCTCTAGGGAAAAAAAAATCTGAGTTACAGGTGCTGAAGTAAAAAGTGTTACAGCCATACCTGGTCTCCCCCTAACATGTAACACTATTTATATGCTGTGTGAGTTTGGGTGGTATGAGCAGTGTTTCCCAAGTTGAAATGAAACCAATGCCACAGTTTTGTAGTAGAGCTACCCTGGAAGCAAAGAGTAGTTTTGAGTTGATATTAGTGTTTGATGTGATGCAGGCATTTGTTATTCTGTCCATCCCATGTATGTGCATGCACTTCAGGGAATAACTACGTCCTTCATTTAGCCACTAGGAGATGATGTGCCTCCAAGTAACTCCCACTGAGGACTGATTTTTAAAATCTTTTTTGTTTTTAAATCTATTTTGTAATTTATTCTATTACTAACTTAAATATTATTATTGATTTAAATTATATTATTTACTTAATTTTACTGTTACTTTTAATATACTTTTAAGTATTTACTTAATCAACATCTAGGCCACCCACGGATAATGGGTCCCATTTTGAGTCTTGATCCTCCCAAGGTTTCTTCCTTCTACTTTCAGGGAGTTTTTCCTTTTCACTGTCGCCCTTGCTCGATTTGATATTGGTCTTTTAAGATAATATAAGATTGTAATGCTACTTTGAGACAATGCTCCTCTGTATAAAGTGCTATATAAATACATTTGAATTAAATTGAATTGAAAAACACCCTGCTCCATGTATTTACATCTGGCTTTGATTTACACCAGGTTAGCATAAATGCTTAAATGCTACTACTGAAGTTCTAAACACCCATTTGATGTAACCACACACATGGATTTTGCTGCTTTTTTTTGTTCCCTGTGGATCGAATTCCCTCCTTGCTTTTAACTCTCATTTAATGACCGTGTCTTGGTTTCCTTTAAGTCGTGATATGTAATCTTGCATGAATTGTCGTGTGTTAGATGTCAGTTTGCAAACATTACATAAAGTATTAGTGTGTAAATGCTAATTTTTATGCACACAAGTAATCAGATTAGTGCCTATTAAATTGTCATGCATCACTTTTATGAATCTTGTTTGAAATATATTGTTATTGTCAGTTTGCAGTGTTATTGCTATGTGCTTGGCTTTGTGCAGCTTTGATGAAAAATAGCCAGTATGTCCTTCTCTCAACTAATGAAAGTCTAAAGGACATAGTATATTTTATCTCTTCTCATCTTTCTAGCTTCAGTGGCTCTGTTTAGCACATTCTGCTGTGTCTAGTTAAACTAAGTTTGGAATTGTATTCCTGAGTACATATGTACAGTAGTACATATAGTTTTCAAAAATAACACTGGTCTCCTTAGTTTTATGTTGGCCTAATTATTTTTGATTATTTTATCCAAAAGAAATTTAATGATTCCAAATAATAAGTAATAAATATGCAATATGTAATTTTTTTTAACCAAATGTTTGTTTGAAGTTGAATATGAACGGTCATATGAACGGTCAAAATTCTGAAGCAGCAATAGATGTGATATATTTTTCATGCAAAAAATGAGTAGTTATGATGAGTCATCACGCTGTATCACCAGCGGTAGTACCCTGTCAACTGCCTTGATATCCATGTTCAGTGGTCTTGATGTTCTTGTTCTTCATTCATAATGCCAATATCTGAAGGGATGTAGTACAGTAGCATTAAACAGATGCAATGTCACACTCGAAAATGTTATTTGAAAAGCAATAACATTTTGAACTAAAAGATTAGAATTTTTGACCCTGAAGTTTCCAAGGAAGTCTGTAATCCCATCAGGATAAGCAGACCAAGCCTCCTCTTTGCTTGTCATTGGTATTACGAAATTCTGTCTGGAAACCTAATTTGTGAATGGAAGAGTGCCTTTATGTTCATGCCTGTAATAATTACTATGCAGAGGTAGCACTCATTAACATGGTTTTGAGACAACTTTAAAGCTGAGACTTTCTCTGACCTCTGGTCCAGTGTCTCAGGTTTTCAGCATGTCCTGCATGTTTCAGCACATACCCCCAAATATGCATAATAAGCTTTTTGCACAAATGTGACAAATATATCAAGATCATTCACATTTTCGACAACTTCTAAGTCCCTTGAACGACTGAAAGCTGCTGTCTAGTTTTAAATTGATTGATAAGCAGTCTTCCTATTGGGTATACCGATTGCATAATCAGTCTTTCTGCAAATAATTTTTTAATTTTTGCATATTCAGCATATCTAAGTAATTATGTTTATTAGTATGTTTATGTTTATAGTATTTCTATAAGAGTTTGAGTAGACAGCATTTTGTGCAGGGCAGGGGGGTGGGGGTGAAAGGTTGGGTGTTGTGTGACTGGAACTAAGACTCCAACTATTTTTGGATTTAGGATACTAAAATACATAAAGATCACGTAATCTTGTAGTCAGCAAAACTGATGTAGACATGGGAATTAAAGCTGGGGTGATGCATGATGCAAAATCGTGCATTTTTTCTTACATTTATGTCATTTAGCAGACTTAAGACTTAATACAATTAATACAGTCTTACAATCCAAGAAATTGTGGGTTAAAGGTGTTGCACAGGGACCCAGCTATGGCAAAGGTGGGATTTGAAGCCTGGACCTTCTGGTTCATAGTCTGGTATTTTACCCACTAGGCCACCACAATCCCTTTCTTTGAGTCTTTATTGTGATTTTGTAAATAACACAATATGGACAAATGTATAAAGATGACTCTGAAGTTACAATAGACACAATCTCACCATTCAGCTTTCAAATTTTCAGAATCAAGTACAACCTTGTGATTATGAAAAATAACAGCCGTGACTTAATGATACTATGCAATTCAAAAGGAAAGACTTGGTCAGCATAGGGGCTGGTGAGGATCAGGGTTTCAATGACAAGCAGGTCAATTTACATGAAGCTGAAATATCTGTTAATGCATGGTTCAAAAAAGATACAGAGTATCTGACAGACTCTCATCCTTTCATTTATGCAGCTCTCATATCACTGAATGAGCTGCCAACTGGAGAGGCTTATGGTAATTAGCAAGCTGCAGCTGTGGCTAAATGAATCCAATTCTGTGTCTGGGATTCGGAGTCCCTACCATTGTATTGGGGGTTGTTTGGTATTGGTACAGTAATTGTAAACAATGTATAATTTTGAAAGGTTCTGCAAAAATAAACAAAAAAAATATCCCACAAGAATCTATCATTAGGGACACTTATTTTTTTGCATTGCATTTTCCTTCCCAGATTTTCTGATTTGTGGTTGAATAAAAAAAAGTGTGTGGTGTGTGTGGTGTGTGTGGTGTGTGTGGTGTGTGTGGTGTGTGTGGTGTGTGTGGTGTGTGTGGTGTGTG
>JAUZST010021386.1:0-32231 GCA_034779995.1 Parotocinclus haroldoi
TATAAAACTAAAATGCCATCTAAGCGTAAGGCATTAATCGGAATTAATACAGGAACAGTACTACCCTGTGTTGTTGGGTATATGCAGGCAGATGTAAATGATTAAAGGTCTGATTAGAGACTGGGACATGCCACATGCCACAAGAGGGCATAACATTTCTTCCCCTTGTACCTGGAAATGACCTAGGCAAAGACAGGGGTGTGGAGTGAAGGTGCTAGCGCTGTCTGTGATGGACAACAAAACTGTGGGAGCTACTTGTCTTGTTGGTGGATCAAATTATCCTATCTACTGCTGGTCTGTCTGGGTCACTCAAGCCCTTTTCACCATGTATGTGTGCCCTCACAGAACTGCTGCTTACAACACATCCTAATAGCCAGGATCAGAATGGCCTAGATGGTGGTCAGTGAGTCGAATTGTCCATCCTGCTCCCCTCAGTCCAATGATGTGCACCTTTTCAAAATCACTCAGCATGGCAAAACGTCCTCAAATGCATTGTAGAGGCATGTCTAGCAGTCAACAATGTATTACCAAGTGGTACACATACCAAAAGTAGCCTCTGAGAGCCTTTTTATTTAATTAGTGTTTTAGTCTTGACACAATCTGGGTGCATTATTTCCAGACAGGGGGCAATGCATGCAAACTCTACACCGAAGGGTTCATCCACCTGGCATCAACTCCAGGATCTTCTTACTGTGAGTTGCCACCACATATTTATTAGCTAGTAATCATCATGTCTATGGGAACTCTCAAAAACATAGGTGTACCAGGTGTGTGTGTTAACTGTAATGACCCCGATCATTAATTTTCTTTTTTTTTAAGTTTTATAAAAGTTTTTTAACCCAACCCTATAAATGGTTGCACCCAATATAATTTTGTCTCTGTTTTGGCCTGATGTTTTTGTGAATTTGTTGCATTTGAGCATATACATAAGGAGATGAAAAGTTTTATTTTGTGTACACATTGTTTGGATAAGTTGTTGTGTTAAACCTAGACGGGAATGTATGCCCTAGAATCATAAACAGTGGATACTACCAATAAATGTAGATGTTATATGATGAAAGGACTATTATTTTCATAATTCAACCCTGTCTTTTTCTGGTTAGGTTCTGATATCTTTCCGTGGAGAACACACGGCACAGGTGTAAGCTCACCCTGGATGGGATGCCATTCCATCACAGATGTAGGTAGGGGTTGAAGTACTAGCATTCGGGTTTGACCTCAGATTGGCCTCTCCTAATTCAGGCACAGCCATTGTGTCTCTGTGTGATGCCCCAGTTCCTGTGGTAGTGGGATAGAGTATCGCATCTCTGAATCGTTGAGACCATAGTGCCGCTTTGTAAGAACATGCCCATTTGAACATTTTTGTTGGTTGTCTTATGTTCACTACCACTTCACAGCTAGTGCAGAGTTACATATTTTTGTACATAATTTTTCATTTGAATTAATAAGATTGTTGTTGTGGACTCTGATAGAAAATGTGGTTGTGTTGTCATGTTGTCATCTGATCACATACCACAGCGACTGTGGACCACGGGGTCCAGCGTTCAAATCCCTCCTCTGCCAAGTTGCTGCAGTTGGGTCCTTGAGCAAAATCTTTAACCCACAATTTATTGGATTGTAAGAATGTTTCAGTTGTAAGTTTCTCTGGATAAGGGTGTCTGCTAAATGCTGGAAATGTAAATCTTAATGGCTTGTGCGAAGGAACAGCCATTGTGAACATTTTAGTTTTTGCATGCTGTAGAATGGGTAAACAGTCACAAAAGAGTAACACAATAATAAGCAAAGTGTTATGTTCGTCAGCAGTGCTGGATGTTACTCAGGCTTCGCTGCTAGACTTGCTCTCCTCACAGCAGATGAAGTGTGACGTGCTCGGCGTTTGCTGGCAGTCACGTGGACGCGGCCAGCAGCTTCTCATAAGCGCGTGCGCGAGAATCCAGCCAGCGCATCCGAAGCCACTAACCGCGAGGATATGTTAACGGTGTAAAAATGAACATTTAAGGGATTTGTATTATTTCTTTGATTTTGTTTTTCGAGAACGGGAAAGAAAATGTATGTTATTCTCACCAGTAAAAATAACCATTTGAGCTGAATGAGGGAGCGTCTGTGAACTGATCATCAAAGCGCTGAACCAGTAAGTAATTGCTCGGCGATCTTTTAAATGACTGACTGATATTATTTATTAGATCATCTTTTGGGATATTTGAATAACATAAGCAATGGCCGGCAGGTGTTATTTTGTGTTCAAGCAATAACAGATGGACCGGCGATGACACGTCCAGGATCCGCTAATTGTTTTGGTTCTTGCATTGTGTTTACGCGTGGATCATTCCAGTCGTTAGCTTTGTATGTCCACATATGTGTGTTTATATCTTTATGTGTACAAAAAACCCGTTCAGCCCTACAATTAGCTGATATGTTTTTTCATAAGAGAAGTCGTCGATATAATCTGAATACCTGCCATAGCCTGTCTCAGGGTTGGGCGATGTGCTGAAGACAGTACGCTATAGTAAACAAGAAAATTGAGCTTATATGGACAACTTGTACAAAAATCGATTTGATAATATAACCATGTACCTGCTAAAGCTCTACTGAAAACCCATGAAAAACAGCATATGTTATGTTTTGGACACTCCTGTACTGGTCAGCCAGCTTTACCAGAAAGGCGACGAAGCACATTCAAATTTACGAGCTAAACCATTACCAGACCAGTACTAACCCGAACAAAATATGGAACATGGAACTCCTGTTTCTAACTGACTGGCATACCAGCATCCAAATCGCAACATATGCTGATATTTGTTCGTTTCTTTTATGAGGGAGTAAACTGACACCTGACACCTCCTCCAAAATTGCGTTTGCATTTAGTAGACGCCAGAGTTACTAAAGCTAATACAGTCTCATGATCCAATCTGTAACTTTTTCATCTTCATAACACTGTCTCCAGTCATTATACTTACCACCGGTAAAGTCAAAACATTAGTTCATGCTATGATGTTCACACATATTGATTATTCTCTTCTTTAGTATTTTCCTGGCTGCAGCTTTCAGTCAAAAGCATGCTCACATACAACACAAATCTGCTTACACCACCCCCATCACCTGTACTGGCTTTACCCAAAACATCTCCAATTAAGTACAAAATATCACTTGCTACATTTAAAGCTGTTTGTGGTGCGGCCCCTGTATATCTTGGGAGGCTCCTCTGTTCCCACAGTGCCCACCCCATATCCTATGCATTAAATTCTCTTCAATGAGTGGCAGATCTTTTCAGATCTTTACATCTTTCAAGTGTCTTTGAAAGTCAGTTCTTTTCAGACAGTACATCTATCATTTCTCTCCTGTGAAGGTTTTCTTTTTTGTTGTTGTTTAGTTATTGCTGTCCTGATTTTGTAAAGCAGCATTGGGATTGTTAAATGTGCTATATGACTAAATATTTTTTCTTATTATTAAAGTCAAGTTTTTTGTAGCCAAACCCCAAAAATAAAATTATGTCTCAGTTTTGACTTGATGTTTTGCAGCCGATGTGAATTTGGTGCATTTGAGCATTTACATAAGCATAACCATGTGAATCTGTGATAGAAATTACTGGATTGAGCTTGAATGAATTTAAAGCAAGACATCAAGTTAAGTAGATTAAAATGCTTATCTTGTGTACACCTTGTATTGATCAGTTGTTGTGTTAAACCTAGCCAGGAATATATGCCCTAGAATCATAAACAGTGGATATAACGAATAGATGTAGATGTTATATGATGAAAGGACTATTATTCTCACTAGGGAGGTAGGGCTCTGATATCTTTCCGTGGAGAAAACACGGCACAGGTGTAAGCTCACCCTGGATGGGATGCCATTCCATCGCAGATGTAGGTAGGGGTTGAAGTACTAGCATTCGGGTTTGACCTCAGATTGGCCTCTCCTAATTCAGGCACAGCCATTGTGTCTCTGTGTGATGCCCCAGTTCCTGTGGTAGTGGGATAGAGTATCGCATCTCTGAATCGTTGAGACCATAGTGCCGCTTTGTAAGAACATGCCCATTTGAACATTTTTGTTGGTTGTCTTATGTTCCCTACCACTTCACAGCTAGTGCACAGAGTGACATATTTTTGTACATAATTTGAATTAATAAGATTGTTGTTGTGGAATCTGATAGAAAATGTGGTTAAATTGTCATGTTCTGTAAAATATATTTCCATGTATCTGATCTTAATGGCTTGTGTGAAGAAACAGCCATTCTGGATTGACTCCTATTCAAACGGTAAGTAAGACTGAAAGTGCAGCTGGCACACCATCTACTGACTTCTCTGCAATTCAGATATGCCAGACAGAACATTTTGGGATGGAAATAGCTATTCTGCCTCCTTCTTGCCTAAGTATGCGGATGTCTGCTTGTGCCTCGTCATGGTGCTGAGGTGTCAGATGTCCACCTCCATGACTTAAGCAGGACCAGATGCTGGCCAAATGTGCTGTGCGAGTTCTCACTTCCTGCATTCTCCCCTCGGCCTCCCTACAGCTCCAGAGCTGTCTTTAGCAGTAAAGTCCCTATTGCAAGCACCACTGGCTGTGGGCCAGCAAGCCAGGCCCCTAAACAGCTGCACGACATCAGGCTTATTGTTTTTGACAGACTCTTGAGTTGGCTTATCCTCAACCTTCTTGGAGCCACATGCTGGTGAAAGAAGGCCGAGGCTTATCTTTCTTGGTGCCACAATAAACAGTGCACAACACTGAACCAGCCCTGAAAATGAGAAAAAAAACCAATACTGTCATAAAGAGTTCAGAATCTATGGCTGCTATTAGGTGAAGAGAAATCATAGAGAGGGG
This sequence comes from Parotocinclus haroldoi, assembly GCA_034779995.1. Taxonomy (NCBI): domain Eukaryota; kingdom Metazoa; phylum Chordata; class Actinopteri; order Siluriformes; family Loricariidae; genus Parotocinclus; species Parotocinclus haroldoi. The sequence goes on from JAUZST010021386.1 coordinate 4,819, forward strand.
GTAATGCTTTAAGGCTATGATGTAAACAAAGCTAGATTATAGGATTTGACCAAGATTTATGGCCCTGTTTGGCGGCCCTGCTGTAGATTTCTGAATGAGTGCATGTATAGAATGTTAGTTTTAGACAATTATTATTTGCCTTTATTCAGTAGTGTGCATTTTATATAACATGTACCACCCTTACAAATGCTTCTATTTAAGGATGTATCAGAATTATTGACTAGACGTTGAACACACTGCTGCTTAACAGCCATTTACTAAAATACTGTGTAATATAATCTTGGTATGTGCTGTTGCTTAATAGTACCTCATTATAATATATTGTTGATACAGGTTAAAGCATTGAATCAAACATGTAGTGGCATACTTTGTACACACCTTGATGGATATATGTTACATGGGTATGTAAGTCTTTGATGTCTAAATTTGAATAGAAAATAACAGAATCTATGTAGTGCATTTGTTGCATTAAGGGTGAATTTTATCAACACATACACATCTGGTCATGAATACATGGGGTGAATAATAATACAGGGTTTCCTAGAGACCAAATAAAAAATTGTGAATTTATAAAATATGCACTTTGCACATCATTATTTAGATTTCACTCTTTGGGAAAAATGAACTTGAAAATTGTATGCTGAACTGTATTCCATATCTTTGTTGGAATACAGCATAATAAGAATTTCTTAACTTTGCTGTTACTTAACCTTTCGGATTTATAGAGAATAGGGAAGCATTTCTAACAGACGAATGAGGTTACATCTCAGTTCCTTAGAGACAAGAAAGAAACCAGTTATGATCTGAGCAGTTCCCTGTCCGTAATAAGTGACCCAAGGAGAGAGCACTTGCGCACTCAATTTATCTTACGTAGGTTCTTCATGGCAGGATTTCCTCCACGTTGAAGTCTACCTTTAAAGTCTGCTTCTGAAGTTTCCCCACTGCATCGAGTTCCTCAATAAGATAATGACTTTCTGTCCGAGCCTTCCCATTTTCGTCACGTTTGTGTTCAGAGTTGAGCCACAATCAGAATTTTTGTTAAGTAAATCATCATTGCCCAAGGACAATCCTGGACTTAGTATTCTATGCACTAATAACAGTTGTGTTTTCATGAGTCATTGTTACTTTCACTCTTCTGCCTTATCATAACTGACTTTACAGTCTGAGAAGTTTTCCTGTTTGAAAGCAGATTGGATTTTAAATTATGCATTTGTTAATGGCCAACTCAGTATATAATGGTTTCCATTAAATTATAATCATCTTCTAAGAGACCAGTTATAAGGTTCCTCACTTAAGGTTAGACAATACAAAAGATATGTTCATTTTTGTACCTTGCATGTTAGTTTCTTCTCCTAGCACAAAATAAATACAACGAACATTTGCCACACATTCACCATTGTTGCCATGGTGAGGATTATGATTTCTTTGCGCCCACTTCTCGTCTCAGCGGATGGCGTAGTTGCAGGACCAAGAGATTATGTCTATATATAATTCTAAATCACTCACATAACTTCATAACACATCTGCTCTGTTTTTCTCTGTATTTTTAATGTGTTTTCTTCAGTCTGTGGTCCGAGTTGTGCGGGTATGGGTACATTTGGGTCTGGAGTTTATGTGTAGGTGGCTTCTTTTCTGTTTGCAGCTCTGTGTAAAATCATGGGCAATGTACATCAGTTTCTCACTCTGACCTGGATAAGGCAGATGGAGAATATGTTCTAGTTGTGTCCCCAGCTTTGAGGCTTTATAAGGATGAGCAGGATTAGCGTTATTTGCACTACCTTTAATCTCTCGGTTTAGTTCATCTATACCAGCTGTTGACACATCCTAAAATGTTATAAATAAGAAGTTCTTAATCTACACCTTCTCTATTACATGTCTCTAAATAACAATAAGAAAAGAGAAGCAGTCCTCATAGAGGAGTCAGTCAGTAGGTCAGTTTGATTTCCTAATCTCTTAAGCTGCGTCGCATGATTCTGTTCGCCCATAATGCAAACCACAAAGCCATTATCTCTCTACAGAGAACCAGAGAAAGTGCTCGAATGCTGTGTCAGTCTGGTTGATGATACCTTGTGAACCCTGCAACATGAGCCGGTCTGTAGCAAAGTGGTACCTTAAGGAATTTTAAAATGTTAAGGGATATTAAGTGACATGAGATGGCAAAAACAGTACAGTCCAAATCCCAATAGTCTAGGCCTGAAGTGAATTATGCTATCAATTATAATCAGTATGCATGATAATCTTCAGAGTCCAGGACAAAGGTATATCGGCATTAATGCAGTTTTTTAAAAACTCAGTCATACTTCAAAATGTTTATGTAATCTTGAGTGTAATAACTAGCAGGAGTGGATCTTAAACTGTTTTCTTATTTTTCACCATGCAGAGACATTACACTCTTTTTTTTTTTTTTTTACAAATTGCAAATTCTAAAATATTTGTTTGTGGAATATGTTTGAGAAAGACATAATTTAATATGTTAACTTAAAGGTCATCAGTAGTCAATATATTAGATTGCATATGTTAGTCTGAACCAGTGTCTTATTTACATACAGTATGCACAATTAATTTATTATAAGCACATTATTTATGTTATATTAATTATTATTATATTATTATTTATTAATTATTATATTAAAGACTGGTTACATCACACCTATCCATTCCCCTGTTTTACAAACCCAGTAATAATGATAACTTCATGAGGCTTTAGATAATGTTACAGATTTTTAACTTCCCAGTCAACTCCTTCAAGACAAATCCTTTATGTGTTCCTGCAAATGTGTATTATATATGTGTAACGCAAGGTTAGTTTTGAATACATAGTAAAAGATGTGCAGAATTACTGAGACTAGGGGCTGGGAGATATGAACCAGTATTGATATTTATTATTAATTATCTAGGACACTGGTAACTGCTATTGAGTTTTGGAAATTGAAAATTAATGGGTAAAATAGTACATGAATTCAGTATGGGATTAAATTTTTTTGTTTGATATTTTGAGGAAAAGGAAGGGAGGAAATATTTTGTTGATTTTCTAACTGAAAAGAAGTTAAGCTGCCATTAACTCTACCCTCTATCTATCTACCTTCTATGGTATGGGCAATACTATGATGTGGATGACGATCGACTTTTTGTAGAAGTTGTGTAAAGTACTCGACCATTTGGTCTGTGTAACATAACCTTGACCAGGTAAATTGTAACAGCAATGTACAGTGATGTCGTGAGTCTTTCCAACGCCTACTTGTTTTCTTATATGCAGCATTTTTCTCACTGTTGCACAAATGTGAGGTCGCTCCACTCTCTGGCTTAAGAAATGTGTTTCCTTTTAAGGTTATTTAACAGGTTCAGTGGGTTTCCACCGGATGTACCAATTTTGTCTTTGCATATTTTTAACATTTTTTTAGCCACCCAGCTTCTTCATGTGTTGCCAAGCAACTGAGAACTGTAGATGTAGTAAGGACCCATCCAGTATGATCTATGATTGTTTAAATCATATGACTGTCAGGGTTAATATGCAATAAATGTAGTAGTGTATGGTTGTTAAAAAAATAATTGGAATTTTTAAAATGTAGGCCCCTACAATGTCTATGAGCTGACTTGTGCAACTTGGACATGACCAGAGTTTAGAAATCAGAGCTTCCTGCTTAAACTGGCAGTAGAAGAGAATACTGACTAGTTTGTTACACTAGTACACCAATCTGCTATACAGAGACACCAACTGACCAACACTGGAATGTGGAAAGGATTCAGATTACCTGGAGGGCAATCGCGCAGACACCGGGAGAACATGTAAACTCTACACAGGCAGCAGCCAGGCCGGGACTTAAACCCAGGTCTCTGGAACAGTAGAGTAAAAACACTAATTACTGCACCACTGTGCTGCCCTTAGAAAACCATTATAACCATTGAAATGTACACTGACCAAGCCTTAAGCAGTTTTAATCACTGTAAATTTGGTATGTGTCATAGCAAATAAAATTATTAATATACAGAATAAGCAATAGTTTGTGTGGTTGTGATATTTTTAACTTTTATTCTATAATCCAATACCAAATATTGAGATTGACATTAATATTCATTTTTTATTACAGAGACTACAATGAAATTGTGCAGCAATCCTTGCAATGTAATTAACAGGACATTACCAGTAAACAAGTAATCAAAACAACTTTAAGAATAAAATAAGATTTAGACACTAAACAACGGTGTAGAAGTTAAAAATAATGTGCAAGATAAAGTTGAATAATTTGAATAAGGAATAAATATATGTCTGAATATAACATAATGTAGCAGCAGAAGGTAAATGTATAAGGTGCCGGTGGCTGGAGCATTAAAATGTAGGGGTATTTGGGTGTCAGTCACATGTTTTTCAGTTTGAAGATGCTGGCTTGGGCTAAATTAAATTAATAAGTACAGTGGGTTCCGGTTAATGGGACCAGCTGCTTATTCGGACCAAATCCTAAAGTACCGAAACAAATCCTATTATATACGTGGAATGTTATTCTGCCTATTTGGTCCAAAATTCCGCTTAATCGGACTAAAGAACGTGTACAGTATGTAATAATATCTGTGAATAAACTCTTCGTCTTTGACATAACTACCCGAAAACTCCCGAATTTCTCCCCAACCCTCTACTGCCACCTACAGGTATTTGCCTAACATTTCCATTTACTACGAAAAAGAAGCCACAAATCGCCACTAAGCCACAGCAAAAGCGTGTCAGATCACGTTGGATAAGTTCTTTAAACTTTGACTGGAATTTAGTAAGAACTTGTTTTTTATTGTATCATGCTTCGCAAGCTGAGTATCTATACATTGTGTTGTAGATTCGAAAAACTTGTTTGCAAATGTATTTTTCAATGAACAAAGTTTGTAAGCAACAGTAGTTCTTGTTTGTACGTTCGCTATACGTGTATATCGCACAATAAAGGTTTGATAAACATTTAATATGTTATATAGTGCATCCCGTCTTGTAACATAGGGCATGTTCATTTAATCGGACAGTTATTAGGACCAATTAGTTATTAGGACGATCTTTGGTCCCGATGTGTTTCCATTAACCGAAATCGACTGTATATGGAGCTCACTTTGTGCAAGGGATCCTTGTGTTTGTCAAATGGTCTACTAAATTGTATAAGCTGTTAGATCTAAGTTCGAAAATGACTTTAGAATGCTATAGCATGCTGTATATTTAAGATTTAAATGAAAGTCTCCAGTCAAACCATGAAAAAGAGATGAAGCAGGAGGTAATGGTCCAGGAAGTCATTGAATTTTGGGCACCGCAGTAGAAACAAAGACCTGCTAGTCACTAAGGTCAGGACCTCCAGTGCGTAATCTGCAATGCAGTGCTCCCCTTGTTTGAGAGACAAAAGCACTTCACCATCTCCTCTCCCTAGATATGCGTTATTGAAGACTTTCTTGAACTCAGCACAGAACGTATCATAGGCATTCAACACTTCACCATGCTGGTTCCACAAAGCAGCACCCCACTCCAGAAGTTGATCATTTATGCAGTCTTCTTATGACTGGAGAAGTCCTCCTGATAAAGTAGAGGGTGCACTGAGGGTACTGTTCTCCTAAATATAGTAGAGGGTGTACTGGAGAAGGAAGCACTGGCATGCTTCTGAGCTTTCATCATAACATTCTTGGCATGAGAAATGTGCAGGTGCTGGTGGTGCCGTTTTGTTGTCACACCTGCTCAAATAATCACTTGGTGGTGTTCTCCCACAAGCTGGCCATGATGGTCAAGTGTGTCCGTGAACGAGGTGTGTAGCGTGTACCTATTGCCTCCATGTTCAGCAAAGTAATCTGTTAAGTCCAGTGTGCAAATACACAGAAGGCAGGTGTAGGAAGCTATCACAGATGTTTATTATGACCATGCAAACAGAGAAAAATAATTAAGCAAATCAGTAAAAGATAGGCAGCAGTCCAGAGGGAGTAATGCAAAGTCCAAGAAAGCAAACCATGAAATCAGTAACCAGTATATCCAACACAAAAATGCTCAGTATGGCTCACTGGGAAATCTGGACATTAATTACATTACATTACGGACATTACTAACTACTTAATGTCCGACCTGGCGGAAGTTCAGGGTTTAAATGCCAGCAAAGTCAGAGCTCTTCAGATTTCAATGGGCCAGATGCAGGCGTACGTCTACACTGTAGTTCTTCCATGTTTGGTTGGTAAGTGCGTTCTGAACGTGCGCTGGACATGATATGCTGTTGCACAATACCCGGTGGTTCATAAAATTTACTTTAAAGCGACCATTTAATGTGGGGAAATGGCCATTTATTAGTGAATACACAATTTGCAGTTTTGCAGCGATTGGCAAAAGCCACACTTAGGTTGGAAAAGCCAGAATGAAAGCAAACTTGTTAGAACTATGATGTATTAAGAATGTCAGTCTTTAAAAAGCACCTAGCACCTAAGCATTACCACCTAGTACATGTCATGTCATGCAGCTCAAAACATCTCAAACAGCTTGCAGTGAGTTCAATGAACTCAAATGGCCTCCACAGTCACCAGATCTCACACTGAGTATGCTGGATTTGAATCATGAATGTGCTTCTGACAAATTTACACCAACTCTGTGATACTATCATGTCAGTATGGACCAAATCTCTGGTGAATGTTTGAATTACCTTGCTATGCCACAATGATTATGACTTTTGAACGCAAAAAGGGATCAAATATAGTACTAGCAAGGTGTACATAAAGAAGTGTGCGTATGTGCTCCATACTTAATATTAGGAAGTGTGCAATGAAACAGCGTGTGATTAACCATCCTGCATAATTATATATCACAGTAATCTAAAAAAAGCCAGCCAATGATGTCTATTGTTGCATAAGTAATTGCCCCTTTGAGGACCAATTAATGGTTCTTCAAGTACTTTTTTCTTTACTGGGACAGTAAAGTAATTTACGATGGTCTTCTTTTTTCAGTGATACATAAGTGTGAATGTATGTATATAAATTATATGTTTTTCTTTCTCAGCAAACAGAAAACTGATGTAGTTCCTTATGCTTATGATTTAAGAGTCATGGGGAATGTTAGAGAACCAATGAAAATTCCTTAAATTGAGTCTGTCATAACACATTTTCTGCATAATTTTTGATGCTCCTTTCCACAAAATACCCTTATGTGTACAGATAATCTTACTTAGCAGTTTAAGGTGGAAGTAAATAAATTAAAGTGGTTAAGAGTGCTTTTGTGATATGTGCTATACATAGTCTGTCTACTGTTTCTGAAGTGTATATATAGCATGCTAGAATTTTCTTCACATTGCATTATTAAGTCTCATTATAGGGAAGCGAGATACAAAGATAATTAATACTGTCTCCTTCAATACTCAAAAAATCTAGACAGGTGGAAAATGACATAATAACAATAATTGTTACTCTTTATAAATGCCATCTAGAAGCACACACTGTAACGTTCCTTTTAAACTTGTGGTCAAGGCAGCACAGGGCTTCTATTGCAGCTCTCTTCATGCCATTAACCATGCTTGCCCAACCATAACATCAACACCCGTGTTTCAGTCCTTTTACCTTCTTCTTTTACCTACTAATGAGATTAGCCCCCATACAAGGCTACACTACTAGGTACGGCACCCCAGGTTCCCAAGTCACCAGGCTTGTCGTCTGAGACTCCTAAGACACCAAAACTTTACAAAGCACCTTTTTCCATTGTCATTCACTAAGGGTGGGGGAAATTATCAGGTTAATGACCCTATCATTATCGGACTCCGGCGCAAATCAGCTTTCGCTGTCACTGAATCGCCAACTGATCATGGACACATTCCCCTTCACAGGATTACTCATGTGGACATTAGCCTCTGTCGCTGAAGAACTATTGGCCTTTGGCTCTTTAGTGCTTCTATTTTAGTATAATAAACCTTATTTTCATTGGGCCTCTCTCTGTGTACTGAGGTTTAACAGCTGAAAAGACATATATGAACATTGGTAGCGATAATACAAACGCTTCCTAGAATTACATGTCAATAAAATAAGTAATAATATCCACAAAATAAAAATAACATGTAATAAGCAGTTACTTATTACCATTACTCTTTAACCATTGTGTCACATACAAAGTCTTTTCTGCATTGCCAATCAGTACAGAACCACTGAACCACAGAAGATCTCAATGCTTTATCAACCTGCCGCAGGTTAAGTCTGATAGCATCCAGAGGGGCTTCTTTGCCGCATTGCCTCACCAATGCGGAGGCATTGAGTGATTAGTATTCAATGCTTAATTAATTTGCTATTAAATAGCTTAACTTGCCTCGCCGAGATTTTTTCATGTTTATATATAGCTTTAATAGGTGGATCTCAGAGGTTCTCAGTGATTTATTATAGGTTTTATAGATTTATCAGTTATAGGTTAATCGTTACAGAATCACAGGGCAATTCTGTTCCATTTCATTGCAGAGGCATACAAGTGCCTAATTTATTTGTCATTATTGTCTGGCAGGATGCAGAAAACTTTTTCCTGCATGTGTTCGGCAATGCGGAGGCACTGCAGCCAAAGTCCATGGTTAATATTCTGTATCAATCAAGCTGATTATACAGAAGGACGCCACAGCTTGTACAAAACCTTGTGAAATGTTGCTGAAAACGCAGTGGTTGGCCATTCTACATTGTGGTTATGCTAGCTGTTGTTGCTGTACTTTACTTACTTACATCCCAGAGACCATACTGCAACCCTGGAACTGTAGCATTAATCTTCTTTGAACTAGCTAGATCATAAATAGGCCAAAAATTATGAGTTATGGATCCAGTCTTCCACAGAGAAACAAACCCTTAAATAGCTTTATCTGTCAACTCATTCATCTTGGTGATGATGAAAGAATGAGTATGCAGAAGTACTCCATGAGGGAAAGTAAAACAAAAATCACAGAATATCACAGACTCTGCCTTTGATTCATTGCCATCTAAATGTAAATGTTCAGGATGTCCTTGGCAGAATATATTTTTGCTCTTTCATAAGAATAGTAACCTTGGACTTGACGTGCTGCATCACACAGTCAAGCACCAGTCCCATAACAGCCTTGCAGTAGATAGTGTGGAGGATCAGAGTATGTGGTTTCAAAAAGACAGTGTAGTTGGGCTGAGTATTGCTTTGTCTGCATCAGGAGGGGAGCTAAGGTTAGCTCACCATATAGCAAGTCCCCCAAGACAAACCTGCTTATCACCAAAAGCAGCTGTGGCCAATGGTTTTGACTTGAAATACAGATGGGTCCACATAGAAGAGTCTGATGAGGAACCTTTTTTTCTTTGCATACTCACCAAGCTGTACCCTCCTTGGGGTATGTCAGTCCCCTCTTTGACTTTACAATCATTGACTCTGAGTACCAGCAAATAAAAAATGTAATTTTATTCTACAAGAATTCATAGAAAACAAAAACATTTGAAGTTAAGTTATGTAATTTCCTTTCTGAGGTTATTTGGATAGAATAAAGGGAGCATGCTAGGCTTGACTTTATTCCACTCATTTCAAGTCATTAGAGCCCTTTTACAGTGTCATTTTATTGCATTCCTGGCATCATCACATCGTGTGCATTTCCCATTTTAATCATTCCCTGTCTTCTAATTTAGTCAGTCTTTATGTGCAAGATTAACTCTTAACTGTGTGGTTTATGACAAGCATGTACAAAAAGGAACTGACATGCACACATACCTCTTCTTCCGTTACAACCCCAAGCAGAAAAAGTTGGGATAGTATGGAAAATGAATTACAAAATGTTGTCAGGCGTGACAGTCTTGCAACACATTATAAAAAAGTTGGCATGGAGTTAATTCAGAGCTTGTAAATTAATTTTTTGAATTTTTTTTTTCCATTTTTTTTAAAATTATGTTATTTTGAACAGGTGACCTAACCAGATGTTTGTAATCTTAAATTGGTACAAAAGCAGCATTCTGGAAATGCTCTCTCTAGTTCAGTCATTTTTTGCATATTTGCATATTTCTCCCTTTATGCTGCATAATATCGTTAAACGATTCAAGCAATAGAGTGGAAGTTTATTGCGTAAAGGCCAAGGGCCAAGGGCCATTGGACAGCACTGCATTAACAATCGCTATTTCAGTAATAGCTGATATAACCACATGGGCAAAGGATTACTTGCAAACCTTTGTTAAGCACCACGATACAAAGTTACATTCACAAATTCCACTTTACGGTGCAAAAGAAAGCCTCATGTTAACTAATGTTCAGAAGTGACTGAGCTTAGAGGCATCTATGTACCAAGACAATGTGGACTGTGGTCAGATGAATCTGTATTCCAGATTTCTTTTTGAAAAAAAGGGTGCCATGGGCTCCAGACCAAAGATGTAAAGGAGCATCCGGACTGTTATCAGCAACAAGTCGAAAAACCATGAGTCAAAAAGAGTCATGTTGTGGGGCTGTGCCAGTGTCCTTGGGAAATGAAGTTTATACTTCTGTGATGGTAACATTCATGCAGAAAAGTGCATATTACAGTATAATATGCCTTCAATGCTGCACACATTGCATTGGCATGGCTGTGGAAGAGCAGGGTTCAGGTACTGGACTGGGCTGCCTGAATTTAGAAATATAAAACGACAACTGCAACAACGACCCAGTACTTTTGCCGTTTGCAAGTATGTTTGCAGGGCTAATTGGACACAATAACACCTTAAACACTAAATCACTTGGTTTCCTCTATGCCATAATGTATTTTAAGTGTGGCGAAAAAGATTACAAAGTTTGCTCATTGCTCATAAAGTTTACCTTCTTGGAGTGCGTTGCACAACTGAAATGACGTTGACTTCTCGTTTCAGCATCATTCTTTCATTTTCTTTTCAAGTGTTTACCTGGCTGAATAAATGTAAATTTCCAGATTTAGAACAGAAGTTTTGCATTTGAACAAAAGGTTTGATTTGCCACACCTCAACCACTGTACTCTATGTAGATACAGGCAAGTGATGAAATGCTATATGTAAGTACATAACAGCGCAGGTAATGCTGCAATCTCTATGAAAACAGGGTGGCATGGTGGCACATGAGGGTATCGTGGTCACCTCACAGCTCTTCGATCCGATCTTGAAATCTACTTGTGTGGAGTTCGTGTCCTCTCCATGTCTGTATGAGTGTTTCAAGGAGTGTTTCTGTTTTTCCCTCATTCCAAAGGCATGCATTAGGTGAATTGCTTGCACTAAATTGGCTCAGTTTGAATTCTCATGACTATTATCAATGCAACCTTGCTCCTGTTGTGAACAGCCATTTATGCTAAATAAACAAATAAACAATCATGCTGTGAAAACACAAAATAAGCATTATCAGGCTTTGCCCATATGTTTAGTTACTTTTGCTATAGATGTCTAATTTATAGCCTGGAATTGTCTGACCTGTGTTTATCTGAAACACAGAGTTCATTTAAAAGGAATGCTCAATTCATGCTTTGTAGATCAGCCTGATTATGTAAATACAATCTCATTGGTTAACATCATATGACAATTCCAGCTTGGTATAATTAAGATTTCTTTAGTTTTAGAGATTAAAGATTAGTTTATAGATTTCTTTCTATGTTAGTTTTTGACTCTCTAAAACAAAAACAAATATATCTACACATCCTGAAGTCTCTACATAACGATCTAGAGATTTAGAGCTGGACATCACAGTAAAATCACAACATAGTTTTTAGACTTATTTTGAAAATAGCTTTTCATCCCTTATATGAAATCTCTAAATATTAGATAAAAGTCTGGGATTTTATTAAGGTCTTGCCAAATACAACATAGGGTGTAGAGTGTGTATTATCACTATGCCTATATGGATCACAGTTATCTCGCCAGTTCAGTGTAACTTGAAATGTATGATGAACCCTCACTGAACAACAAATGCTTGAAACTGGATATCCAATATTCAATCAAGCTCAAGATAAACTATTTATTTTAAGTTAGTTTTTGTCCTTTTGAACTACAGGTATAACAACACTTTGAAAGGCTGAACACTATATACATATACACTATATAAAGGATTACCTCCACCTCTCCACTGTCGGTTAGGTTCTTCTTTGTCCCCAAAGCAGACTCCTCTCTCTTGTGCTTGCATCAACTACCGGGGGCTCAACTGGATCACCAGGGCACCTCATGCCATCAGCCCTAGAGCAGCTCCAGTCAGGTCACTGGTATACCATGCTGGACCTCTGCAAAGCATATAACCTGGTGGGGATCAAGGAGAGAGACGAGTGGAAGGCGGCTTTCAATATCAGCACAGATCATTACTGGTACATCGTAATGCCCTTCAGTTTGGCTAACGCCCATCCATCTTTCAGACATTTATTACCGACGTGCTTTGGGACATGCTCGGACATTTTTTCATCGTCTACCTGAACGACATTTTAATCCTCTCCCCCGACCCTCACAGAGAAATGTGAGGTTCACATCCAGTCAGTTAGCTACCTGGGATGTCATCTTCCCCCTGGGTGTGGCCATGGACGAGGCTAAAGTCAGAGCTTTCCTTTCCTGGGCCAGATCACAGTCCATCAGGGATCTCCAATGCTTCCTAAGCTTTGCCAATTTTTACTGCCGGTTTATCTGGAACTTCAGCCAGACCGTCACCCCCCTTACAGCTCTCCTCAAAAGCAAGCCCTCTCTCTTGCACTGTTCCCAAGAGGCTGAGGCGGCATTCAACGCCCTCAAGACGTCCCACACCATTCTGGCGGCTGGCTCATCCCCCTGCCGATCCCACAACGCCCCTGGTCTTACTGTTAACAAAAATCTTCAGCCTGGCTCCTCTTCTTTTGCTGCTCTGTCTGTTGTTTCGATCCACTCTTACCAAGTGGAAACTAACAATGCTGACATTAGTGTCAGGATTAGCTTGTGTAGCCAGGTCTCCATAAAGCGCATAACACTACACCCCTGGCATTCCCACTGTCTCTGACTTATCTCTGTTAGTCATTCTACTTTGCTTACAACTGAGCTTGCATTTCCCGTTATAACAGAGGGATGTGTAGGCTTGAATCGGATTTTCTTGTTCCGATGTTTCACCCCATCTCTGCTTCTGCTATATGGCCTCTGAAAATCTACATGGATTATTAGGTGTTTACTAGAAGCCACTGGGGTCCTCCACAGAGAAAGCTACTGATCTCTGTTTTGTCCCACCAGTTGTATTCAAAAGCAAGAAGCACATAAAATAAATGCAGTCTTTGCAAAGACAAGGTACTGTACTGTGCAAACATAATAGGCCACTATTAGATTTATTTTACCAATGGCTTAATGACCATAAATAACACAATGTTGATTTTCAAATTGGAAAGATTAGATTTAATTTCATAATACTGTTTTCCACTGAACTTTGTGAGCTAATCTTAGCCCTTTTACCCTGTTCCCCTTCCAAAAAAAGTGTTGCAACATTATTATCCTGATTGATGTTGCTTTGAGTGAGCTTTGGTGGGGAGCATCACTTTATTGATCAGTAATTAAAAAAGTAACTGTTGCCCCACCTGACCCTTTCTGAACCTGGATCACTGTGGGATGGCAAAATGCACAACTCAAGCACCATGTTCTACCTTATAAAAAGAAAGTTCGTTTCTATGTAGTCACATTGTCACACTAACTGTAGACTGGACTAAATATTATTGAGCAGGGTTTGAAGTACCTCCAGTTGAAGTTCCTCTTCTTTTAACTACAATCTCCTTATCCCTTTTTTGATCACATGCTCTTCGATGTAAGTAATTGCAGTGGACCCACTATTACACTATTAAACCTCTTTAAGGTTATTTGTTTCACTCACCCTCACTGATGCAGGTTAAAGGCATATTATAAATAAAATTGATAAGCATATTGTACGTGGTGTTTTGTAGAATGTTTTTAAAACTTGAAATTGCTTTTATGTTCGAAGTATAGGCCTGAAACAGTTCAAATTGAATTTTTCTCAACCTGTAGTTCTAGCTATTTCATTACCTTCTATGGTGACATTCATGTCGAAGCAAGAAGCCAAGCTCTCAAAGACTGCCTCCTGCTTTTGAATCAAAGTTATATGGGAGATTAAAGAATGCTGTGTTCTCTTCTCAATCAGAAAAAAACATTGTGTCAAACCATATTTTTTTCCATACTACACTGGTTGGCTCTGTGTAGTTTGTACCATAGGGCAATCTACTATATTAAAGTGGCATGTGAAAGGATGAGCATTCTCTGAGCTGGCATCATTCCACAGAGAACAGTGTTTTGGACAAAGGGTTGATTGCTACAATCTGGGAAGCATGCCAATTAGGTAAATTGGGACTGTGGTAGGGACAGATATAGTGGTACTGATATACTTAAAATGGTGGGTCATAGCCATTCCACTGTGGTTAGCTTATCAGACTGTGTCATAAGCTACCTGCATTTGCAGCATCATTACTGTGTACAGTTGGAAGAACCTGACATTTAGGTCATTCAGCGGGTGTTTTTGTTTCAAGCTCCAGTTAAGCAGAGAGATCGGGAGAGGCAGAGGGTGCCGGGTGAGAGACTGGGTTAGACCATACAGAACAGTAGTAGTTCATGACACACACAGAGTCTTGGTAAACATACGGTATACCCCAGAACTTTCCTTTGACATAATTATTAGAGTAGCTTATTGATACTAAACAAAGCCCTAACCTTAAACCATGGCTGCACACATACACACAAACATAAAGAGTGAAGAATTAATACTTGCTAGCCTCTGTTAAATGCAATTCCACACTCTGATTCTTATGCATGGGTTGCTATTGTAACCTTTACACACATTACATATAAAATTAACAAAATAAATTTCACTTGTTATTTGGCTCCATCTGTTGTTTGTTTTTAACAGGGTAAGTTATGGTGTGTGATGTGTTTTATGCATCATGAACAAAAACCTTATATATTGATCTTTGCTAAAACCATATCTTCATGTAACAACTAGCTCTTCATCTCAGCTCAATCAAACATTTTCCAATTATGTTACAGCTGATGGGATGCTTTATGCCTCTTGTCTAGGCAGTAATTATGTTTTATTAGGTCGTAGTGCAAGATTAAAACACTATTAGCACTGCGCCAACCATCATACTCTACAGCTGCTACCTTTGTTTATGAGCAAAGTGCTTTATGACACCAATTTCTGACAATTACATAATTATGTCTAATGGAATTTAGCAGTGGTACAGTGGGCAGAACATACCTTGGTAGGATTGTGTCTGAGTGGGTGCAATGGTGCAATAAATAGATAGAGTGTGGTGAGTTGTACAGGGTAATCAATGGTATGCAAGACAGATACAATGAACTTAAAGCAAATAAATCTACAAATAAATTTACAATTCCCACCATACTCCTTATGTGTGACTGGACCATGTACAGTTATGTAAGACATTGTTATAGTACAAACCTAAATCAGAAAAAGTTGGAACAATATTGAAAATGTGTTTCTTATGTTTCTGATTTGACTTGTTTTGTGATTGTGACTTTGTCTTGTTCATAAATACATTCATGTCACTGGAAAATGTCACATTGAAGGAATAAATGCTGCTCTAAAATCTTAATGTACTTTCTGCATTGATGCTGGCATAAAGATAACAGAAATAAAAAAAATCAGAAAAAAGTTAGGATTGAAATATGGAAATGCCTCCCAGTCTTTTTTGAGGAACATTGCAAGAATTTTCAGTTTGGTCACAGAGAAAAAGTATTTGCCAACCTTTGTTTCTTGAAGACTCGTTTGTTGCTTTTGTACCAAATCAGAATTATAATAATTTCTTGAACTAATTTGTTAGAGATCTCATTAAAAAAATTGAATGTGTTGCAGGCCTGAAATGCAAAAAAAAAAAAATACATTTGATAACAAATAAATGAAGTTGAACAGACAAACAGGAAATATCCTGGTTTCATACTGTATGCAATGATATAAAAGTGAACGTGCAAGAATTACTGTGTTTTCATTTTCCATACTGTAACAACTTTCTGATTTGGGGTTATGATATCCAGTGAACCAATACTTATGTTTACTTTCTCATCTTCTTTCTCACAGGTGGTGGAAACCAACTTGGTCGCTTTTGATTGTCACTGGATCATTATTAATGAGGTGGGTCCCTTTTAATGCTGACAAGTTATGGATTAAAATACTTTCAAAGGGTTTATATAATATGTGTAAAATGTGTAAGTTATGTACTTGTTTTTATTTGACTTCCACTTTCTTTTGACAGTTTGAGCTTAGGCAGTCCTGATCCATTTGGTTTGCAATAGATTTTCAGATCAAGCTAAAGCAAGCTGTCCATTGGATATTGTATTGTATATTTTCACACCTGTAACTGCAAAATAAGTGAAAAATCATTGTTGTCATCTCATTGTTGCTTCTTTAGTGAACATGTTGCTAATTTAATTAAAACCACAGCAGCTGAAACTGATTAACAACCCTCCTTTGCCAGATCAATATCCCAATAGTTAAACTGACTTGATGCTATATTCTGATTGAAAAGTGTTCCTGTATTTTTTTTAAACAGTGTATATACCATTGCTTTTGTATATTGCCACTACATGTAATGGCAATAGTTAAAGCAATTATTTATCAAAAAACATAATTATTTCTAGAAAACAACCAAGAAATATAAGACGTTAATTGCAGTATTTATAAACGTATGTACATATTTAATGTGACCTCCTCATACATTTTAGCAATTGCAGCATCTGGTAGTGACATTGACTGGGATGTGACATTGACCTTTCTACAGTCCGAAGAAGCTTGATCAGGAATGTTTTTTTGGACAGGTATCAAACAAGAAGCCATTTTTATCAAAAGAAGAATATGGGTGAAATTTAAGACATGTTAAAACCTATAAAAGTTTGGAACGTAGATCACCAGAAAGTAATATTAATGGCCTGACAAACTGGCCCAGTCACTGACAGTGTGTTATATATGGCCATTATATCATTGCTAAAACAACAAATATAATGGTGGCCTAAGACTGTTGGACCTTTCATAGTTCAGCAAGACAGAGGTCATGTCTCTAAAAAGACTAGTGTTGTGCATGAAAATGTAGATTTTCCATAGCTTTCACTTCCCCCTGATGAACTGTTTATGAGCCATGGTTGGGATGCTGAATAGTTTTCAGCTATGTGCTTTTGGCTTACAGCTCCATACTATGTATGTGGAGGTTTGCTTTTGTTTTAGATCATGTCTGTGGTAAAAAAAAAAAAAATCCAAACATCCTAGTACTTGACTCTGTAGACATAAATATAACATGGCAATTACTGATAAGGGCAGCTTGGCGGCTAGCACCACTGCCTCACAGCAAGAAGGTCCCAGGTTCAATCCCAGGTTTGAGCAACTTGGTTTTTTTTGTGTGAAGTCTGCAAGTCCTCCCCATGTCTGCATGGGTTTACTCCAGGTACTCTGGTTTCTTTCATCCCATGTGGATTAAGCGGAAAATAATGGATGGATGAATGCATGAAAATTGCTGCTAATTTCACCCGAATTGGGGCACTGGATTACTGTGCTCTCATTGAACTTTTTTTTATGTATCGGTAGTCCTATGAACATTTTTTCACTCTACCTTAATATACGCTATTTTGGATCAGTAAGTGCTAAATCTAGGACAATTCTCTAGAGTCTTGTTCCTCATATCTGGTTTTGGAAGGTCACAATACAGGCAGCTAATTCTGCCCACTTTTCCAATACTCTTGTGACAGCTTGTTAAATAGTTGATTAATCGAATCACATCTTGAAGCAGTTATTGTTGAATTTATTCATCTCAGACCTGCTATTACAAAGAGAACATGTAGCTTTTCTTTAGGTGGAGTCAACTTCAACATTATTGGCAAACTTCATGAAACTACATACATAATATAACAGATGTATTAAGTAATAATAAGTTAAAAAAATTGCAATAAATTATTTTTAAATAATTTCCCTCAGTATAGTTTCTTGTTTGTAATTGTTTGTATATTTGGCCTGCTATTTATTAAGTAAACAAGAGCATAAGGAATTTTGTCTTAAATTAAGACACATGGCTGGAACAAAGATAAACACATTAGGGGCAAATCTGACATAGAGGTACACAATAATAGGAGAATCAATAACTAAACAAGAATTGAGAAATGAAACATAAAAACAAACCCACAAGAAGCATCACTATGGGGACAGCCACAATAACGAGAAAAAATGAAACCATGACATTAGCTGAATTCATGATACCATCAAGCTTTTACGGGAGGCCAGAACTGCTAGCTGCAAAACAGCCCTAAAGCATCAATGATTCATATGTTTTATGGTGGTATCAGCTAAACATTGATTTGGTGCCTATCCCAAGCATCAACATTCAGGTTCTTTTGTGAATATTCTGTAACTTTATTAAGACCAGTATTGTGCTATTTATGTGTTTAAAATTGTTTGTGCATTTTATTGTCCATTATCTGATGCAGGTGTTTCACATGGGGCTTCCACAAGCTAATATTTGCATAAGCAAATAATCATAACAAACTTAGTTTCTTAAAACTACAGGCAATACAAATAGTTTTGACAATGTCAACTTATATGCATTTTAAACATTCCCTATGGGTGCTTTAACACTTGTGATAAATGGTAAAGTCAGGCATGTTTGGTACACAACATACACAATTTGCAATAACTTACCAAAGAGTCAGCTATGTACTGTATACAGTACAATATGAAGTTTGCAGTGTTGCTGTTGCAGAGTGATGATTTACCATGTTTCTCAGCTACAGGCACTGTCCACATTGTCACTCAGTCAACCATAGAAGATTTAATTTATAAATGAAAGTACTGCAGTAGGGCATATATCCATAACTGCCATGTCATAGCTAGTCAACCCCAAAAGCTGTAAGATTTGATCATTTTATTGCATCAAAAGGACAGTGGGTAAAGGAAGATATCCAAAACCTGTAATATTTCTAGAGAGAGCAGTGGGGGCATTGTACAAAAGTTCAAAAGTTATGGCACAGCAGAAAACATGCCTTGACAATTTCTTCAAAGGGCCTTAGCCATTTCATCAGGACAACAAAGAACCCATGCTACTGCAAATGACTTACAGGATGATTTGATGAACTCTGGGACAAATGTGTGAACTTATCAACCAAGGACTTCATGGTCACTTCACAATGCACACAAGAAAAGCACAAAAGCAGCACAAGAAAGGTTTACTGGAACATACCAGAAGGATTTTGGATAGTTCTATCGAGTAATGAAAAAAATAAAAAAAATAAAACTATTGGACCACATGGATCATTGTATTTTTCTTTTTCTGGTGCAAGGAAAGTGAGTATAAGCATACTGTCCATAGAGTAAAGCATGAAGGTTGGTCAGTGATGATATGGAGTTGTTTTTTGTGCTGCTGGAACTGGCAATCTTGACTGTGTGACTGACAACAGGGAGTCTAGAAATACAAAGCTATTTTGAGAATGCTGTGGCTTCAGTTGTGAATTTGAATCTTGGAGTTAACTGGACTTACCAACAAGACAATGTGTGTGTTTAAATCCACTTAATTATATTGTAATTGCAGAAAATCAGATTTTGCCAGTAAACCAATTAACAGTCATGGTCATCAGATGATGGGAAAGCTCCGGGTTTACATGACTTGGGCAATAATCGGATATCTACTTTACAAGCAGCCATTAATCTCAAAGATGTGACAAAGTTCAAAGCTAAATAATTGCATAACAAAATTATTTATTTCCTCATGGGTTTCCTCCAAAGTATTTGTTTGCTAATGGTGCATTTGCATTCCAGGATTGGAATGCTACAGATATAAGCATCATATCTATAGAAAAAGACCAAAAACATATACAGTCTAACAAAAAAAAAACTATTGAAGTTGGGATATGAAGATGCATGCACTGAGGATTCTGATTACTGAAAGAAACTCAATTTGTGATTTCTAAATCAGCATATGTTGTTTACATGACCACTTAAATAGATTAAAACAGATTAAAACACACTCAATGATGACAAGAATACTTCAAAGTCAAACAAAGTTTGTTTAAGAAAGCAGTCCTAGAATGTTCTGTTCATAATACATTTTAAGGTCAGATGACTTGAATATTTATATTTATATGTGTAAATAAAATGTATTATTATTTATTTATTTGTTTTGAGTATTATTTATTATCCATCCGTCCATTATCTTCCACTCAATCTGTCCCTAGACAGTGAGGCTGTGGTGCTAAAAAAATATTTTGCATTATAGTCTCAATTGAAATCATAATTGAAATACTCTTTACATTTCTGTATATACAGTTATTACTGTTATTATCACTGTATATACCATGCATTCGTAAAACCTTCATAACATTTTATTATGTTTTGGTTATTTATTATGTTATTATGGCCTTATGTTTTCTCCATCAATGTGCACTCAAAATCCTATAATGAGACAGTGTTTATTGAAAATGTATTAACTTCATTACAAATTAATATGAGCATTCAGACCTTTCTAGACCTTGACTGGAGTGCATTTGTGGTAAATTCAGTTGATTGGTCATGATTTGGAACAATCAATGCATATCAGATTAAAATCAATGCATATTAGCAAAAACTACGCCATGAGAAGGAAAGAACTGCCTGTAGAGCTAGAGTAGAGACAAGCTTATGTGGAGGCACATAACTGGAGACGGCTACACAAAATCTTTGTTGTATTGAAAGTTTCTAGGAACAGAGTTGCATATATAATTATTAAATGGAAGAAGTTCGGAACTGCACTTCCTATATCTCAGTGTTTCACCAAGTAAAATCAGTGGTTGAGCTCCAAAGATCATGTGTGTAGATGGGAGAAACTTTCAGAAAGTCAGCCATTACTGAAGCACTCTACCAATCTGGGCTTTTTGGCAGAGTGACTAGACAGAAACTTCACCTCAGTAAAAGACACACAAAAGGCCTGCATGGAGTTTGTAGAGAAAAGAAACATACACATACAATACTCTCAAACTGTGAGGAACAAGGTTCTCTGGTCTAATAAAACCTAGATTGAACTTTTTGTCCTCAGCTCTAAGTGTCATGTCTGGAGGTAAAAAGGCACTCCTCATTACCCAATACCATCCCTACAGTGAACCATGGTGGCAGCAGCATCATACTGCAGGTTGTTTTTCAGATACTGGGGCAGGGAGACTGGTCAGATTTGAGGCGAAGCTGAATACAGTAAAGTATAGAGATCTTCTTCATGAAACTTTTCTACTGACTGTCTTTGTCTTCATGAAACTACTTTGTCTATAAGCTCAGTCATTGTGATGTTCCAAATGTCATATTGCAGTAACAATGATTAGTAGCATTATGTTTGCCATGTCGCTTTATGTTGTTCATGCCTGGATGGACCTAACTGTGATCTAAGGAGAGGAGAACAGTGTCCTGCCAAACTCTAACCCTAAATCAGGCCATAACCCTATGGGCTTTTAATTGTGTCATTCTGATTTAGCTCCTCTAATTAAGCATCAGGAGCATTTTGTGTTCATAAGCTGGGGGGGATAAGTAACAGGGCTGTGACATTTTCAGGTTCATGTGAGTGTGCCTGTCCTGTAGCACACCATCAGCTGTTCTACAAGTTTGATTTGACCATTCAGGGAAACTCGTGCTGCCTTTCTGCCCTGTGCTACCCTGTCAGCTATTGCTCTTTTCAAAAGGTTAATTAATAGCTGCCAAAAGACATTTCATGTTAAAGAACAGTGAGTATACAGGTCAGTTTTTTACCCACAAGAACAAAAAAAGTTTGTCATTTTTATGTTGATAAAATCCCAGTGGTATTATGAAGATGACTTGTCTTATGCCAATCATTGAGAATCAAATTGTCATAGGTACAAGAAGACAAATCCCCTAAAGTAAGACCTGTCAGAAAGTGTGACTTGGTCTCATCTACTCCCTTCACATCATCTCCACTCCACTCTAGTCCACCTCCCAGAAGAATCCATGGTTCTGAGATAAAATTAGTAATGATTCTTCCCTAGGACATATGAGGGACGTGATGGCACAGATACATGTCCTCTGTTCATTCTGTCCTACCTACTTTCTAACTGCACTCACCTTCCTTAGATCTTCAGATCTTAGCCATAATATATACATGACTATTATATACAGTGCTCTGCTTCCACGCAGATATAAATAGAGGAAGTAGTTAAAAACAGATTTTGAATAAGGTGACCTCAAACTGATGGATAATAGCACAATGCCCTCACTGGTTCAGGAACAAGTACATTGTCTGTGCTGCCAGGGTTGGTTGTGTAAGTTTGGAAATAATTGCGATCAAGGAAACAAGGTGGATTGTCTCTGAAATTGTATCTACATAGACATAAAGTAATAGCAAAGCTATGTTAAAAAAAGTATTCTAACATTTAATGTACTTTGTTTGGTCTTTTTCTGCCTCTCTTTAGGAGATATCAGACATGGATGTCCATGAATTGGTGATGAAGTCTATAGGGCGTCTGACTCTTATCCGACAGACCTTCCCTCTCCCTCAGAACACTAGTCAGCGCTGTGTCCGCAACAACCACCGTATTAACACCTCTCTATGTGATCCCAAAGACCCAAAAGCACAGAAGCTGGAGGTAAATATGCTGGTGTTGCTATATTTCCGCCCTTCTATTATTGAGACATGATTTATTAAACCAAGATTTTGCATATGTTATTTTTTATTGATAATCAGGGCACATTTAGGTGTCAGCAGACATCCAGCAGGGATGGGAGGCTATCAATGATAGGTTGCTTCTTATGTTGTGGCTACCTGTACATTAATCATTAATTAAACAGTGGTGATTGTGATTATATTACTACACTGCATTGTTACATTGGCCTCTCATGTGTAAATGTTGTCTCATTTTAGAAAAGCGCTTGATGTCTATGTTTTCCTTCTCTCCACTATAACTGCAGCAATCATGCAAAATGCAGATTAGTACCTGACTTGCATACTTAAGTGCTGTTGGATAATGACCTCAAGTCAATGCAATCAAATCAGTTTGCTAAATGAACCGCTTTGGATCCTTAGCTAAAAAAAATGCACTAATTACTTATTCATTAAGGAAAACATGAAATATGCACAGTTGTCTCGTTTTATTTTTATTTTAATAAATCTTGTAATGTTTAGACATTTAAAGCTCTAGTTTGGGGTTTGAGGACCCCTTTGGAGTTCATGTTGGTACTGTGTTGCAGTAGGTGTTTAAGACAGCATTTGAAACATATTTGTGAGTGTGTGCGTGTATGTGTGTGGATGCAGGAATCTAATATGCCAGTCAATCAGTATATGAATCTAGTTCAAATCCTGGTGGTGTCTTCTAGTTGGGTTGTATTTGTTTGACTGAGCGTGTGGGAGGCTGGTCAAGGGATCATTACCTATTAATACAACAGGGACACTTGGACTGTGATTGCACCTTGTGTCCTCGGGCATTAGGTGCCACCACCTCCATATTCTGACTGAGAAAAAAACTTGTAAAACATGAAAGATCATAAATTGTCAACTATGTAAATATAACGGTTTGTATTGTGTTTTGGGGTAATGTTACACTTAAATGTAATTGCTACCTACCCTGCTTAAGTCTAAGTGAAAACAGATTTTTTTTAAATTGCTAAGGAAAAACAAAACTTTCACATGGACATAAGTATCCCGACACTTTGCTATGCATTGTTAGCTGTAAGACATTGTATAGGCAGGTGTGACATCCTAAATCATGCCTCACATGAGTTTAACACATACTGACCAAAAATCAAGGTGTAGAAACAGCTCAAATATGAAGAAAGAAATGTGAGACCCTGATAACTACATTTCAGTTGTCCATTGTCATAGCAAAAGGTCGAAATACTTATGTCCATGTTAAATTTTAGTATTTCCTTATTATTAAAATTGTGTTTTCACTTTTTCAGTATGCGGTAGTGAGTGCAGATTGGCACATTACTTTTTTTTAATTGAATTGTTTAATTAAAACATTAGTTTGTTTGTTTTTTTATTTATTGCAAGAATCCAACATAACAAAATATGAAAATTGTCTGAAAACTTTTCAAATGCAGTGTATATTTAGCACAAAGCTATAAGAAAGTTTCTGAATAATTGTAAATCAAGACCCGAGTGCATGTAGTCTTGCAGTTTTCTGATTATATTGCCTATGACCTCAAATTAGAAATTTTGGGGACAGCTCAGGAATGAATTGTAAAACTATGCTATTGATTTCAGTTGTTTTTGGTACTATCATTAACATATTAACTGGATTTTTGTTTAGTTTTTGTTTGCATGATGCAAATTTGTAGTGAGTAAATAGATTTATTAATATTATCACATTTATTTGAAATTCAGCCTGCCTCATTCACATCACTCGAGTACCACTGTGTTTCTGTTCTGCAGTGGCTTGATTTTAGAGTAGTGTAAAAATGTGCGTGTGTGTGTGTTTCTGTGTGTGCCCATGCTTGTATTAAACAATGTTTTTGAAATTGTATCTTTTGATTGTCCCCACAAAGAGGTTAAGGTTACGGAAAGATGTAGGCCTATACTTAATTACCCGTACAGTAATAATTGTGTCAGTGGGCAGTCCCCACCCAGTGTTTGTTTGTGTGTATTTGTGCATGTGTGTGTGCACGTGTGTGTGTGTGTGCGTGCATGTGTTGGTGTGTGTCCCCGCACCCATGTGTTCATGTGTGCATGCATGTGTATGCATAGTTGTGTCAAAGCAGTTGAGAGTGGGCTTGTTTGGAATAAACAGAGGAGCAGCTCAGTGCAGGCCAGAAGGAGCCCAATTTCACACAGCTCTGGAGCATATCATCTCCACCCTTCATGCCCTTTTCCCTCTGTTTCTGTCTCTTTCTCCCTTTCTTTCTTCCACTTCTCACGGTCTCCCTTTGGATCAGTGATTACTCTGCTCCACCAGGAGGGACCGCAGCACTCAGGCTTCCCCTGGCCTCTCCAGCTTACTGCTTTTTCTCTCATTTCTACAGCTACCAAACCTCAAATCTATTGCTCTTACAAGAGATAGAATTCTTCACAAGCTTTGAAACAACCCCCCCCCATGTAAGCTTGCTCAAAACAGTACAATTACTCTGAGTACTCTGAGTTGAAAACTGATGACAACACAGAGCAATCACAGAAAGAAGGCTGAGTAATGATAGTGCTCTGAAACATAGTCCATGTAATGCATATATGTCAAATTTTATTTTCATTCATTTTTGAATGCCCATTCAGGCTAGGGTTGAGGTTAGGGTCTGTTACATCCTACATACCAGTTGTTAAAAGCCAACAACCATGTATAAAGACACAAGCACATCTTCCGGAGTGATGCAGATCATCACACGTGATTATGGTGTTCAAGTCATGAGCCTGAGTGTAAGTAAATGACACCTGCTATATTTTATGACATTTTTACCATGATAGAGGACAATAGCTGATGTCCAAATATTTTCACGCCTTTCATTGGCTATTTTTCTAAGATGCTGAGCACACACACGTGTACCTATACACTTGATGCTCATGTGGTGTCAAGTGTTCTCAGGCTTTGTAGGTTAATCAACAATGAGGGAAAACTAATGGCCACTTGACACTATTCGTTATGACCCTCATTAAAATAGAGAAAACAAGATTAGAGTAGGGTATCAATCATAGTGAAATTACTCCTCTTACTTCTGTGTGTGTGTGGTGTGTGTGTGTGTGTGTGTGTGCTACTGACTACAATTTACATATTTTACTATTTAAACAGTAAATAAATCCTACATACCCTAAAAGGTGTATTTTAATATAATTTGATTTAATGATGATTTTGTCTGGACTGCTCTTGCTCTGATTTTTTATGCTTCTGTGTTAAAAAACACCTTAATAACCAGAGCTCAATTCAGATTTGTATTTACGGCATTTACCCAGAGAGACTTAGAATTTACACAATCTCACAATCTAAACAATTGTGGGTTAAGGGTTAACCCAACCATGCCAGCTTGGCAGAGGTGGGAACTGAACCCTGGTCCTTCTGGTCTATAGCTCCAGCCACACTATGGGCACTAATTGAACACCACCAACTTTCCCATTTCAAATTGAATTATTACAAAATCTTACAAAAGCTATTGCTTAGTACATAAATTTACTTTGTTCTTGTGGTATTCTTTATTTTAACATATAAAGTATTCTTAGTGCAAGTAAGTGCACATGGGTGCTAAAATGATTGATGACTGCAGTCAACTGACAAGGTTATGAGATTACGAGTTAGAACACTTTGTTTATATATTAAGCTTTGTGTTAATGATTTTGGCCAACTGTAGGTATGTATAAGGTTTTCAAATAATAAAACTTCAGTCAGCTCCATTATGATACAGTATATACTACAGTATATTAAACCCCCTGGTTCATGATATATACTTCTCATGGATTGTCTAGGGGTCTGAAACTGATTCATTTAATTTACATTATTACATTTGTACTTGTCAATTTCAGTACTCCACAAGC
The DNA here is from genome assembly GCA_034779995.1 of Parotocinclus haroldoi. Classification (NCBI taxonomy): domain Eukaryota; kingdom Metazoa; phylum Chordata; class Actinopteri; order Siluriformes; family Loricariidae; genus Parotocinclus; species Parotocinclus haroldoi. The sequence goes on from JAUZST010021386.1 coordinate 31,179, forward strand.
CTTCTGGAACTAATAAATGATGAGAGCCGGGGTCCCACTGTAATGTGTCATGCACTAAGTAGACAAACTTGATTTTTGTAATCCAGATTACAAGTTGTCCAAAACAGCTGTAATCAGTGTGTTATCATCAGCCCTCAATGGTGTGTCAACTGTGAGGACAGATGACAACACAGCGGTTCTGTTATCTTAGTTGACAGTGTCACAGTTGTGACATACTGCTGAGTGCTAATTGGCAAGATGGTGCAAATATGTCACTGCCACCTGAACATTACACAGTAAAAAGCTCACTTTTTGTTCTGAATTGAATGAAACATGAAACCATAATTAACGAAATGTTTTCGTCGCTGTTTGCTCATCCATCATATTGTTTTACTCTTTTAATCTCTTTTATCTGGCTAGATCACCAACCGCTACATCTATGACACAGTGCTGCTACTTGCCAACACCTTCCACAGGAAACTGGAGGACCGCAAGTGGCACAGCATGGCGAGCCTTTCATGCATCCGCAAGGGCTCCAAGCCATGGCAGGGTGGCCGTTCCATGCTGGAGACTGTCAAAAAGGTATAGGAGATTTTTGCTAGGATGTGCATTTATGAAAGTGCGTATGTGTGTTGTCCCGTGTTTGTTTGTTCAAGCGTAAGCATGTATTTGCTCACCCGCGGGCATTTGATGGACAGTTTGATGCTTTCCAAAATCCTTTTCACTCTCTACCCTGCAGACTGTCTCCCTTATCCTGGCATGATTTTTTTGGGGTTTCTGGAAAAAAAGAAAGCCTGGAGAAATATGTGCGTGTGTTTGTGTGTGTGTCTGTTGATACATTTTATGCTCTGTGAACAATCACCTTGCCTCCAGGGTGCTGTAGCAGATTGGTATTCAGACATATCAGGAGTTTCCTGTCACCTGGCACCGGAGATATGAACCTGTTCAAAGCAGTTATATGAATTCAGGATTCTATATCAAACGTACATCTTTAAGTGCTTATTTACTGGAAGATATGATTTGAGGGTACAATTTAGGTTTCAGGTTATACCCAGAGTGCCTGGCCTATATATA